>UXGD01005016.1:0-15540 GCA_900474315.1 Torymus auratus
CGTTTCTGTTGAATTTTATAGGAGTGTTTAACAAATTGAATTTTGTATTGACTATAACTAGGGATGATGGTTATTTTGAAGAAAAATGATGGGAAGATTTTCGCATGAAATTATAATATATTGTTACGGGTACCAATCAATTCTGACCATCATTGTTAACGATGGTTATCTTTTTGATTGAGTAATTAGACTACAAAAGTTTTTAACGTTAATAACCGGAAAAGGTAATTTTACATAAATAATAACAATTAAGATAAAATACAAAGATATATAAGATATACTGTATAAAGAAATCGAGTCTCTCCATCAACTTCGTTAATTATATTAAACACAGTCAAATAAATCAGCTAAAACACTCTCACTGTTCCTATCCTATAGACGCGCCCGTCAGGGTCACTCTCGAAACTATATTAAAATTGAAAAAACCTCTCGCCAATTAAAAAAAACATCCGAAAAATTCTCTCGACAGTCTGAAACTATATAATAATCCGGCTACTTCTGGACCACCCGCGTCCCAAATTGCGAAAAGAAAAAAATCGCGTGACATATGCCAAAATTCGGATCGTTGCGCAATCTGTCGCCCATCAAAAAAGATTTTTTCAACTAATTCATCATAATAACGTAACAGCCATATAATAATTATGCCATAGATACATTAATTATGCATACAATATTAACGCGCCACCCCCGCCTCGTGGCCTGGATACATTTCGCAGGTGACTTTAAGATCCAGGAGGTGGACAAGGTCTCGCGACGGCTGCACGAGGAGTATGGCGATATCGTGAAGGTCGAGGGTCTGCTGAACAGGCCAGATATGGTGTTCGTGTACGATGCAGATGAGATCGAAAGGATATTCAGACAGGAGGAGCGAATGCCTCATAGGCCGAAGATGCCCTCGCTGGATTACTACAAGCATACGCTGCGCAAGGATGTGTTCAGCGGTAACCCCGGTGTCATCGCAGTGTGAGTCGTTTTAAGAGTGTACTATATGGCTATAAGAGTACTATAAATTTAATAGTTATTAAATATGATAAATATGAAGCACTATGTACCAAAATTACAGTGGCTCAGCGAGAATATGGTTACAGAAATGTTGCTATATTTTAATTTATGGGAATTTGCAAAATTAGCAAGTAAATAAAGAAAAAAAAAATAACGCTTACCAAAAGGTAAACAAACAATGAGCATTATAATGTTCTAAAAATTGATGTACAATCTTCTTTACGGTTCTAAAAAAACAATTGTTTACTATTAGTACTGTAGATTATTGATAAATGTTTGAATACATAAATTCTATGCATACAAGATTATATCTTTTTACTTTAGAAAATTATTGTTATTTAGGGATAAATTTGAAAAAATAGTTAGAGCTTTGACAGTATTGTTTCTTATATATTATGCATTTGCTTTTTTAAATTACTTCAGACTGCTAATGTTATATTTTTAGAAGTGTATAAATTAATTTCTATTAACTCTGCAATCATCATTTAAAATTAAAAAAGTACTCGTTAAAAGTTGAAAATTCAAATAAGATCTACTAAATCTACTAATGAACCTTTACCTGAGAAATCCGAAAATTCGAAATTCCAAATTATAATATTTCATCACTGTGCGATCATTCGAGAATCTCCGCGTATCCGGATTCCAACACTGCTCAAACACCGTGAAATCTCCGTCGACTTACCCATATAAGCACGCCACGAATATAGACTTATGGTTGGTGCGAAATTTCGGATTGTACTATATGTTCGTCACGTTGGTCGTTCTAAACATGAACTCTCGTTCGAGCGAGAGCAAACTTGTTCAATAAAATCATTGTTCTATATATACTTTTTATACGGTTGAATTTTCTTTTAACTTTCTAATTTGTATACACATCCAGAACAGGTTTAGTACAGTTGTAACGTTGGTCCACGGTATACGTTGCTTATATGAATTTCCTTCACATGATTAATAATGATATTTCATCATTCGATACATTTTATTGAACTACTGTTATACAAATAAATTTGAGCTCAGGGTTAATTGAAAAATTTACATCATAAACGTTTAATGAACCAATACCACCCACTATACTTGGAAAACTCTTTCTTCTCGCCATTAATGCAAACGGAATCCTACTGCAATCGATTAATGGCACTGCTCTAATTGCTTAGCTAACTATCGCCGCGACACTTATAACTATATCATCGTCACTATATAATACTCGTTCAACAGGATGTAATAAATAATTTACGAAGCTATAATTTCTTACGTTACGCATAACCATGTCGCTGCCACTGTAACCACGTGGCTGTAATTACACCTCTCCGTTACATTGATTTAACCGATAATAGACATTAGGATCGGTATTTGATCAGCATCGGCGTTTGATTGATACCTCTACCAACAGCTATAGATTCAAAATATGATTCTCAATCGACAATTGTTTACGATAATATCAATAAATTATATTGTACTATACTGTATACAAACCACTTCTCTCTCTACTCATATTCCACACTAAAACGACAATTTGCGTTTAGCTCCAACACTCAAGATACTAATTTCCCTCTCGTACGCAGAAACGCGTTTTATTCTATAACGAGCGTGAACCCGCGGGAAAAATGACGCAACGCGCGTGAGAGAGGATTCTCACACAGAGTAAGTAACAGCCATTACCGTCCCCTCCAATGGCCTTTAAATATAAAGCAAATATCGAAAACGCCTCGATCGATGCCTTATATATCGAGCTCTCCTGACTGTACATCGCTTACGCAATGAGCAGCGGCTTTCTTCTATACCACGCGAATTCTCTTTTTTCCGCACGCAGTACCTACCTATAACCATTAGAAAGTATATTTATGTCGATGGATTCCCGATCGACGAGTGTTTCGTGTTCTATACCGCGAGTTAAAAGTGATGGTCATTGTCGCGAAGAAGTGTGCGCGCATTGAGTCATCGCGGCGCGCGTATACCTACGTGTGCGATGGTCAAAGTTCGATATTGAGATTGAGGGTGTTCCAGGAAGATGCTCAGAACGGTCAATTTGCATTGCATAATGTCCGCCGTATATATGGTTATGCAAAGTGTTTCTAAGATTGCAATTGAAACACAGACACACACGTGCAATGTATAATGTCTGAATATGGATTAGGTGCGTGCGGATATATAAATTTGTCTGTGATACTTAACGTATGTTATGCGAATGTAAATATTTGCAGTCGATGTAACACGTGTGTATTTATCATCTATATACATTTCACTGTAATTATTACCTAATTATAATTTAAGAAAGTTATAAATGCACGTATATCGAGATTTCGATTTTATTATTAATAAAACATATGCTATCAAAGCGTAAACTATAATATTTACCGGATTCTGTTAATAGACACGGGGAAGGCTGGTACAACTTCCGGAGCAAGGTGCAACAGGTGATGCTGCAGCCGCGCACAGCGCGCATGTATATTAATCCCATCGACGAGGCAAGTCAAGCTTTCATCGACAGGTACGAACCCATTTTCTTTTCTTATTTCTACTGAGCATCATTTCGTTCCATATAATATTCCCTAATCTGGATTTACTTGAACATCAATTAGCATTCACTAAATACAATTTGCATTATTATATTTAGAATGGATGAATTTTGTTCATGTAAAGAGCTTAAAAATCAAATCTTGCAAATCGTAAAATATGACTCTATGCTACGTCAATATTTTTTTTACTCCCGTCGAGTGTACACGCTAACGCGCGTGTATATATATGCCTATCCGCACACGATGAGATTTCATAAATACTTATACATAAATCACTTTCGCGTGTACCCACCAGACAAATAGTTCTCCAACATTTCAGAAAAATTCTCTCAAGACCGTTTATCTTGCGCTCTTGTAAGCAATGTCCCGCGAGCACCAGGAAAAACATCTCTATACATATACATAACAAAACGTCATTCCCATCTCGTATAAGTATGTGAAAAACCAATAATATAACGAACCTCTCGCATCACGAACTTACGAGGATACGGAACACACCACATATTGCTCAATCTACCTATTATCCAATCCGAAACACCACCCACATTATATACCTTTGCTCTGCGCGGAGAAAGTCATATCCATTAGAAACGTATCATTGTTGTCCCCCGGCAAAAGATTTACTCGCACTTATAAGCACATATACACGTCTCTGACGCCTTTATAGGATAGAGAAGATAAAGGACGCGACGGACGAGGTGCCTGGGAACTTTCTGAGCGAGGTACACAAGTGGTCCCTCGAGTGTGAGTATATATTGATATAAGATATATATTGTATGAATTATGCTTTCGTCCTGCGTCTTTTCGCTAATTGTCCGAGAGGGTGAAGAGGTAGTATGAAGTGTTACGTATATGGGAAAGTCGATCATAGCTCGTTACGACATTTCCTGGACTGCATCGGGAAATGCATACCTACGGGACATAGTAGTGAACAGTATATATATATAGATGCAATTTGGTCGTAATGCGGTTTGCCGGGAAGATCGAGCGCGACCGGGGAAACCTGTTGTACATCGTTTCGCGAGTTTGCCATCTACGTGCGGTTGCGTAGATTTTTAATTAACTGATGTCACATACTTTTATTGTCGTACGCGGGTCGAGACGATTGTAATATTTTTTTTGTCCATTGAAAAATGCGACGTTAATATTTGCAGAATGAATCGAAAAATTGAATTTATCTCAAAAAGCTCAACTATTAGAAATCTGATTATTAATTTTTCAGTTTTTCCACATTTATTTATATCGGCATTTTTTTTACAAAAAAAAACTTTACTCTCGGTTTTTAACTATAAAATTAATCCATTTTCGCAAGCTTCTGCAATTCTTTACAACATCCCACCTAATTTCCATTTCACAACCGTACAATAATTAAAATATTTCACTGTCATATGCACTACATCACAGCTATCGCAAACGTCGCGCTGGACGTTCGACTAGGATGCCTTGACGAGGAACACGCGCCAGCCGAGACCCAGGAGCTGATAAACGCCGTGCTCACCTTCTTCAAGAACGTCGGCGTGCTCGAGCTCAAGATCCCCTTCTGGAAGTTCTTCAGCACGCCCACGTGGCGAAAGTATATCAACGCTTTGGACGTTATTCTGAGGTACGCGTTGTGTCATCAATTTATCATGTTTTCGGAAAGTTTGGCTAATATTTTCGTTTTCCTTTTTAACGACAGCACGACGTCCAAGTACACGAGGGAGGCTCTCGACAGGGCCAAGCTATCGAAGAAGGACAACGACGAGCTCTCGCTGCTAGAGCGTGTACTCGCGGTCGAGGGAAACTCACATCTCGCTACTGTGCTGGCGTTTGATTTGTTCTTGGTGGGCATTGACACGGTAAGTTGATTTCGTATGGAAAAAATCAATATTATTGTATACGGAAAAGTCTGTATTGTAAGAGGGCACTCAGTTTTAAAATGTTTCATCTTTTCAGATTTATTAAAAAAAAAAAGAAAACACTTTCCATATAATGATAATAAAATTGCTGAAATAATTATTAAATGCTTAAAAAACTATAATACTTTAATATTAATGATTCTGCATTATTTCCGTAGACTTCGAATTCAGTGGCGTCGGTGTTGTACCAGCTAGCTTTAAATCCGGACAAGCAAGACATCCTCTACGAGGAAGTGAAAAAGGTATTGCCTGCGGACGGCAAATTTGAAGCTTCCCACATTGATCAGCTCAAGTATCTGAAAGCTTGCATCAGAGAAACCCAAAGGTAACGTAATAATTCATTTTGTAATTATATATATGTGGATGATGTATGCATACATCAGACTGGAACTGCCGGGAAATTTCAAACAATGCACCATCTTCAAAATAAAATATATAATATTATGCATTTTTCGCAACAAAAGCATGTGTCTTTCGCCAACTAAAAAAAGATCAAATGTTTCGTCAAACCATAATAATTTCCTTTGAAAAGCTCTATTTCTCTTAAAAAGTGCCTCTTCCTGTACAACGACAAAAGCTAGAAGAGAAAAGCAGCGAATTAAGTGCGCATGGCGCAACCTTCGCGTGTGCATACATACTCGGCGGTTCCACTGATGCATCATGCGCGCATCTCCCATTACGAGCTACATCCATACACGACAGAAGGTTGTACGATTATATCTCTATCTCTCTCTTTCTTTCTCCTCTTTTGCATGTTGCAACGCGAAGAATGTACCCGGTGGTGATCGGCAACGGGCGCTGTATGACGAGCGACACCATCATCAGCGGCTACCACGTGCCCAAAGGCGTAAGTTGTCTTCATGTCCCCTATACCTACTCCATGTGTACATATATATGTAGGTCTTTCACTTGTCTCCGTGCGCACTATGGATTTTACGATCGTGACTGGCGTGCAAGAACTCTGGAATGCTTTTATTTTTCCTTTGTTTCTCCAGTTTTTTTTTTCTTCTTCAAGTTTTATGCGTGGATGTTTAATGTTGAGAGCGTATAATCTCTCATTTTTGCGTTTGTTGTGTCTTATTTTTAGCTACGAGAGTTATACTGTGTGGCATCTTTTTTTTTTTAATGTTTGGGAATATTTTTTTTTATTAATGAGGGTATTCTCAGCAAAGTGTTAGGAACGAAAGTATGACATGTCCCTGTGCGCGAGGTTTTACGGCTATATAACGTAGGTAGCCGACAAATGTTGGTGAAAGCTAAATTACCGGTAGCACAATGGAATTGATATAAATTAAACTGTCTAGTCTTGAAATTAAAAGATTTCTACGGTGTATGCGGAAAAATATTATAGCATTTAAGGATAGCTGTTTAAGCATTAAAAAAAGAAAAATTAACAATAAGGCCAAAATTAGTTATCAATGATAAGATTCTGTTGTTATTTTGCTAATCCGACAAGTACTCAAATTTTAAGGAAATCTGCTTCTAAATGCATTTTTATAATTTTTTTTCTTCAGTGCAATTGAAATAGACTAATCATGATGATGAATTTTTCTTGAATGTAGATGTTCGTACGGTATTAATAATGATCTATTCTTTTTATCGATATGTTTGACGTAACTACTGGCTTCAAAAAGAAGTAAAAAATTACTAACATAAGTACGAGGGCTTGTGACAAAAAGACATATTTACATGCTTTTGAAAAGTTGTACGGTGAACAAATTGCCGCCAGTCAAAGCCATGTATGATATTTGATATAGGTAGACAATGGTGAAAGGATTAGGTAGTCGGTATTGTGTTACAAAACAGGCGAAAATGTCAGGCAAGTTGACAAATGGACACTCAACTGCGACTGGTCCATAGATTGTAAAATGTTCATTTTTAATATTTAGATTTTTGCTTAAGTTTGGAAGAACAATACATTCTTTGTATATTTACGAATTACGTAAACTCGCGAAAATGATTTTTGTCATTAATGAATTGTGTATTGTCATTCGTCTTTTTACGTTACGAAATTTGCGAAGTGAAAATGCTAGTTTTCATGAACAATTGACTTACATGTAACTAGTAACAATAAATTTTGAAAAAATCTTAGTATAAAATCAATGCCACGTATAAAATGACAAGTGAAAATTCTACTCCAAATATTATATACACTACACGCAACTCACGAACCTCAAGCTCAAAATTCATATCTCGCACATCAACCAACATGAGCACTTTTCCGATCTCACCCTAATCTCCTGCTTGCGCGCACAGGTGCATGTGGTGTTCCAGCACTACGTGATCAGCAACACGGAGCGCTACTTTCCAGGACCAACGCGGTTCCTGCCCGAACGCTGGATCGGCTCGGGTACGCTTGAAGCGCCGGCGCCCCGACACGCCTTCGCCTCGCTGCCCTTCGGATACGGGCGGCGCATGTGCCTTGGACGACGATTTGCCGAGCTCGAGATCATCATATTACTCAGCAAGGTGTGTACAAATTGCGATTATCGAGGTTGGTATATGTGGAATGGGAATGCACAAAGTATCGATGATGTATGGGGAAGTATAATGTGAGCCATTATTGAAACATGAGATTTATATGGGTGAGATGTGAGCAATATATAATAGCCACGGCGACGGAGCCATATAATATTATCCTCGTCAATATATTGGAACTTTATTGACGATACTAAATTTTTTAATGCAAGTTGTGTATATATGGAGAAATGGGTATGTTAGAAATCATCTTGGATCTATTTGGTTGATGATTATAATTTTGACGAACGAGGAATGAAGTGCAAGTCCAAAAAGTATCTATAGACCAGCGATGAGTGAATTTTCAATTAATTGAAATGGCCGTATCACTGTAAGTAACATGGTTTTATGAGAGTATTAACGTTGGAATGAGATTAGCTATAGATATATTGCGTTAGAGAGTAACGTGATATCTCTGAGTAAATGGATCAGGTACCGACTCGTATCGCGTCGAAGCAGTTTCAAATGAATTTCGAATATCGCGTGATAAGTTTTAAAAGAAAAACTATCAATTTCCAAAATTTTTAAAACTATCGATATCAATAAGATCGTGGATTAATAAGAGGTGATTGCGTTATAAATTCGTAATTCGGCGCTGTATGCAATGTTCATTTCGTAATATTATTACATTCAGTATTTGAAAACATATAAGCGTGCTATGGAACTTTCAGAGTTTTATCGAATTCCGTACATAGTATAAACAAATCGTTACTTTATGTATTCTTTAAGAAACGCTAACCAACGATGCACTTAGACATTTTATATATACTTGGTTTTTATTTTGGATTAGGAATTGCACAAACAAGAGACGTTCATTAGATAATGAGCACTTATAATAACTTGACTGATTGAGAAACAGAATTTGGAAAAATAACGCAACATACAAAATAATTAGAGATGTTAACTATGGGAATTCTAAGCGCGCAGTGGCCCTAATTTGAGTCGACCAATAATATTTTTTGCTCAGCAATATCGTAGCCCTCTAAAAGCAACATGGCTGTTTCCTCAAATTCATCTTCCTTTTAACATATAGGAATAGAACAGTCGAATATTTTTTCATAAAATTTACTTAGCATCCACGGTGAAATTTAAAAAGCAAACTCGTCAAATAATTAATACGCGTTTAAAAGTAAACATCGAATAACATTGACTACCGTTTGATCAATTAATTATCACTTGCGAACTTCTTGTATCTCTATCTTGGCTAAAATTCTTGAAGAGTATATTTTCTTCTCGGTGCTAGTGAAAGATGACGTAAGACCGATGACTTTTCAAGGTTCCTATATACCATAAACCCGAGGGATTCATTTAGCATCTTTCCAGACTCTTTATTACCATAGAAGTACATTCCAGCTCATCGGCTATTGCCTTAAAACAGAAATTCTACTAAAAGTCCATCGATAAAAAATAGTAAACCGTTCTTACATTTCTTCCGTATATGTCAATCGAATTTTCTTAGTTGACAATAATAAATAACCTTACCCATTTCATGGTTTTCAAATGACATCAAAACACATTGGCTGAGCCGACAATAATGGCCCTCACGTTTCTATTAGGAAGCGATCTAAACATTACGTAAACCCATATTTAAGAGCCACGTGCGGTGGTCCAGCGTAACAGGTATAGTTTAGCAGCTCCACGTGTCTCCCTTTAGGCGCGCCGTCGTAATCGCGTGAAGAAATTCTGATTTATAGTTATACATAAACGTAACAAATCGCTGTGAGAATAATTGTAATTAAAAAATAATTATAGATAAAGTTAATTTCGCGACTGTTATGCGATTTTCGGTTGTATTATAATTTTTTAATTAAAAGTCTGAAATGGAGGAGTCGTCGATTATGTAGGCCACGTGGCATTTTTATTAATTACTACCAAATAATTAACGAAAGGCTCTTTTACTGTTCCAAAGTTAGGTGAAGAAAGCAAAGTTATATCCAAAAGTTAAAAAAAAGACTTCAACGATTATATCAACTGTACCAATCAAATATTCAAATTGGCACCGATTTCAAGTTCAGTATAACCCGCGATCTGGAAATTCTAGTTTGCGCTCCATTAACCCACCCAAATTAAGTGCCCACGCGCCCAAACGTCGAAACTCGAAAATCCAGTTTTTCAAACGTCGATCTCTCGCGCGCGCGCGCATGCTTACAATTTATATCTAATACAAGAAACCAGAAGAAAAGGGCGTCGCACGTGGATCGCGTACGGAAGTCCGCGACGCAGTGAAAGCGCGACGCCGGAATTATGTTAATCGCGGGCGGGCACGCGGTTATTTCCTTGTGAAGATCTATATATATACTTGTATGCATGGCAAATGCTTCCTGCGAACGTCGAAACGCGTTTGGGAAATCGTGCGTGTATGTGTGAGGAGTCGAATGTATTTTTCGAATTCGGATATATTATCTGTGCGTTGCGTGAGTGTATATATAGGTATAAGGTTTCTTCGATTGTAATGTGACGATAGGTGCATTTTGGATACGGGCGAGGTGGAAAAAGGCCTTGGATTTCGAACGTAATCATTATATATATGTAGTGAAGGGACGGGAAACTTGCTTGCTAATGAAATTTTTTTTTTTTTATTGCCAGATAGATGCGATTTGAAAATAATTATGTGTTAATTAAAAATTGCTGGCCATATTAAATATGTTGGAAACTGTCATAAATCTTGTGTATAGTGTGAGGAACGTAGAATTGTAATTACGTTCTGGGAGTGGAATGCCGTCACGCTGAAAGGATTACTTGCTATATTCTTCCAATTAGCATAAATACTCACGGATTTCGGGTTTTCTGCTGAAAAGTCCAGCCGGCTTGTGAATGTGTAGGAACTGAAAAATAATATTCTTTTCATGAAATTTACTCTATTGAAAAATATTGAATAAATAGTTTGCCATAAATGTAGCTATTTTAACTATGAACGAAAAACATTTTAAAATTGAAAATGTTTGCGTTGCCTTTAAATACGTGTCAGGCTAAATGTCGAAATATTTAACATTTATAATAATTCAAGAGTTGCTACTTTTTGTTCGAATGATAATTCATATAGGCTGAAAATAGAATATATTTTCATTATTTATTTATTTCACGTTAACGGCGGCATGAATAATCGAGAAAACAAGTATATAGGTAAAGAATGGCCATCGTTTAAGTAGTTAGAAAGCAAGAGAATGAGGTTCTTGTGCAGAAACTTATATACACTTGCTATTTAATTCTAACGATCGAACTGTTGTTTTACGTCCCGACGTATCTTTTGCAAACGTGCAGTACTGCTAAACAGCTATAAATCAGTATGAAAGGGGAAAGATTTGCAAATCCGTCAAAAGGACATCAGTATGCCAAGTTGCTTGAATATCAGACCTTCAGCATTAAGCTTAAAATTATTCAAAATAATTTCACGTTGACTTCAACACTCTACAAGAAATATTCTTAAAATATGTATTTCGGTCCATAAAACAAATTCAACATTTTCACAAAGAAAAAGGCAAATAACCCTTCGCATATAATCTTCACCCACATTCTCCCATCGTCACTCAAGTTCGTTACTCCTACACCACCTCATCATTCCCTTCTTCCTATTGAAACCGTTCCAAGCCATTCACTCCTGCCAATTACGATATTATCTCGTGCACACGCGAAAGCAACGCAGTTGCGCAAATGAAAAATGTGCGCTCGCGACGAACAATGAAAAAAGAAAAACGCTGTGCGGAGGTAAATCCGTGCGTATACTTACGCTCGCCGGCCTTCGCCGCTCGTAAAATTTGCGCGCGCGAGAAAAATGCGCCGCAACTTTGTGGCCGAGGAATTTATTAATTGCAATGGGCAAAGTGTCCATTGTCGGGGCTTGAGTAAAGTGATGTTATACCAATGCCGCGGCGACGAATGGCTTTTCCGAGAGTTAATGAAGTTTCATTGCGAGAGTGTTTTTAGGACGCTAGAAAAAACGTGTACACGCGCGCGATGTTTGAAGCGCGAAAGTGAATGCGCTTTTTTGATGAGCCGCAGTTTTATAGTGGGTTCTTTCGTTGAGACAATAGTTTTTTTTATGGTAACCGCGAAGAGAAGTTGTGTGTTATTAGCATATGGATATTGGAAATACAATTTTAGTCATAGGTAAAATATATTTAGTGTGAAAAAGGGAGTTTAGATTATAATTGTAGATTTGGGGTGTGAAAAGGTTCCTTGAAATGTCTCTTTTATGATTAAAAGAAGAAAATATTTTAATAACATTTATTATATGCCTTTCGGATGCTGCGTTTATGTAGTGACTATAATAATGGCAAAACTAAGGTGCTTTAAATTCAACTAACAAAAACTGTAGGTAAATTGGTAAAGGTTGAATTTCAAGAAACAGATTATATGTAAATAAAATGAGGTATATATTAAATTGGTAAAGAAAATCAAATTGTTTTCACAGAACTTTATTTTTTAGAAAATTGACAAAGGTAAATTGTTTATATACAAAATGAGCTTAAATGTACATTATATCATAATAATAATAAAGTGTGCCAAGTTTTAATGCATTTTTAAGTCGCCTGGTAGAGCATTAACTAGTTTATTAATTACAGTATGATATTTTCAGATTTTCCAAAGATACCGAGTGGAATATCACTATGAGAAACTGGACTACTATATCGACCCGATGTACACACCGAAAGGACCATTGAAATTCAAATTCGTCAAAAGGTGAAGAGCCAAAAATAACTTTAGTCGCATAAGTATTATATATGTAACTCTTCGCGAGAATTGTATTTTTATTATTCTCTGCTCTAAGTCGCGTTAATACATTCTTTATATATACATATATAAATACGGCGTAGTTGCGTAAGAAGAAGTTTGTACAAAAGTTTTGCTTTATTTGTTATACATTTTTATATATATAGACACCATACGTTGTACGTTAGAGCGATTATTATTGTTTAAATAAATTCCACTGGATTTATTCTTAAAGCCCGTAATTTTTCTACAATTTACGCCGTCGACTGTTTCCTGTTTATCATGTTGAACTTAAGCTCCCCATCCGGTGCGTACATGAACGTCACCTTGTACTTGAGCGGTTCGTAGTGGTACTCGATTTTATACTCTCTCAGCAACTGAAACACAGAAACAGAAACAGATTAAGAAGTAAGTTAATTTCCTTTAATAATTCATGATTGTTTTTAAACCTACAATATATTCCAATACTAAGAAATTCAAAAATAGTATATGAAAACTTCCATAAGATTTGATATATCTCAATATAATTTTCACGAAATTCGAAATATCTGTCAATTATAAATTTACCACAATCAGAGAAATTTTCTCAGCTATGCAGTTATAACTACATCCTCAATCAAAAAGTTCACAGTCCCTCTCACTAAATCCATTAAATTATACGTACACCTCGCAACAACCTCCAACTTCAATAGTTCTTATTCTTACACACATCCGTAGCAATTAACCGCACGGAAACGCGTAATTCACATATTATTTGTAAACACACACACACACACCTTGGCAAGGAGAACCTGCATCTCGAGGTCGGCAAATCGGCGGCCGAGGCACATTCGCGCACCGTAGCCGTAGGGCAGCGATGCGAACGGGTGTAGCTTCTCGTCACCCGCGTCCTTCAGCCAGCGTGAGGGCTTGAACGTGTGTGCGTCGTCAACGTACTCCTCCATGCAGCCGGTGACGAGGGTTGGAAACACGACTTGTACCTGAGAGAGGGAGAATGGGGTTTAGATTAGGTTGAGAGTTGCGTTTGTTATTGACATATTCACTGATAATGTGAATAGATTTTTAATAATTGTAAAGACGTATTAAGCATTTCAAATGCTGTAGTTATGTAAATGGGTAGTAAATATCTACTGCATGTAATAGTTCTATAAGCTTTTCTTTTTTATTACTGACAGATAATTTCCTTATTTTTCTTTCTTCAATTCGCCTTTTTGTTATTTTGTCTCATTAATCACGTTTCGAATAACGTAAGATCATCGTATAAAGTAATTAATTGTCAAAAACACTGTTTAGTTTTTTTTTATGAAATTCTAATAAGTAATAGTTTGCGGTAAAAGTTTTACGTTTTGTCGTTATTTTAACTTCACTAATATAAAATAAACGAATCTTTCTTATTATAGTTTCTTTCACCAAATACCAATTTCTCATTATCTTTAGTACATTTATTAAATTAATGTAATAAATATAATTAGGCAATCTGTTCAATCGATAAAACAATTTTATATGAAACTAGAACGAACATAATCCATGTTTTGCTCGTAAACCGTAAATCGGTACATATAATCAAGTACAAGTTCATTAAACTGATTTTATACCCTTGTATAAAAAGGATAATCGATGATAGAGGCTCATATTTCATCACTACTCTTCATGCTCACATTTTGCGGTAAACCAGCGCAATTATATATAGATATCAGTGCAACTCTCGCTACGGATACGTCCAACATTTCAAAGTAGACCAAGCTTTGAAAAGATCGCTCTGCTCTCCATTCATCACAAACTGACGAAAAAATTCACGATCTCAAAGCACCCGAAGGAATCTTAACCGCTTATCTCTATTATACAAAGATTTAAAAAAAAAACGCTAGAATATATACTTGCCCCTTTGGGTACGTGGTAACCGCAGATGACCATATCGTTCTGCAGCGTCCGCCCGTTACCGATCACGGTCGAATACATTCTAAACGCAAAAAACAAGACAGTAATTAAAATAATGAACACGATCACTCGTTCGATAATATAATAATAATTGGTTTGTCATGAGGCTGACCTGAACACCTCCTTGATAAAAGCCTTCATGTAGTGCGCCTGATCGAGATCTCTGGTCGTCAGTGGCACGCTCGAGTCGGGCGCAATGCGCATAAGCTCCTCGTGGATCTTCTCCTGCTCCTCAGGCCGCGTGGCCAACTGGTAGAGGATCGAGCACACTGCCATCGATATCTGTGGAGACAATGTTATCATTTAATTTGCATTCGACCATATTTCTGATACTTATTCATTGATATCGGAGGATTTTAAAGGATTATAAAAATTTAACTCATTTATTACCGTGTCGATTCCGACCAATATAAGATCGAGAGCGAGAATGGTCGCCATTTTCGGATTCGATTCTTTCGCCAAGATTCGCTCGATCAACGATAGCTCCGACTCGTGAACCTCGATGTTATTCCTCTTCTTCTCCTTTAGCCTCTCCACTGCCGCGTCGATGTATTTCATGCATACTCTGTGAAAAGATATTTAATTTTAAAATTATTATCGTCGATACGAGTATTTTCTATAATCGCTTAAAATGTTGGGTCTTGACGACGACGTTAGTTTGTTTTATCGCTCTTGCTATTATTTAGCCGTCAGACGTAAAGTACATTGATCCAGAGTGTAAGTTCCAAAATAACCCACTTTTATGTTCGTTTTGTTTTCAGATTTTAGTATAAAGGAATAATATCCCCTTATATATATACTTTGTACATATTATAATTCGGACGATCCAATAGTAGAGGCGTTACTTTACACACCAATATCCCGCGCAAAAATGGAAACCGCTGGATCTATTGCGGCGCTATATTGGTACCATCTAGCGCCGAAATTGCGGTGATTCGTCGGCGCTATGGTTGCGCTAG
>UXGD01005017.1:0-15538 GCA_900474315.1 Torymus auratus
GAAAACTGTATCTAAATACTGTATCGATTATTGTCTTGAATATTGAGGCAAGACAATACAATATCAAGATTAATCTTGCTATATCGTGCAAAATATGCAAAAATGTAGTTTCCTTTTGAAAGCTGTTTTATACATTATGTCAAATTTTGGGATCTCCCGTCACCTCCAGGTCCAGGAACTGCATATATTTTTATTGGACAGGTCTTAAAATCTTAATATTTTATATCACTGTATTGACCGAAGAGTTGTATGTATGTAATTTATTTTAGTAAATAATTTTTGGAAAAGGATGAAGTCCACAAATTTCAGAGATATTTGAAATTAAAATTTGTTTAACATTTTTATAGACGATTTTGTATCTGATATAGGCAATATATATGTGCAAAATTTTATCAACATTAGTCGATTATTTTTGAAGATATTTAATACTGAAAATTTTCTTTTTTAAAAAATTGATTTTCTTTGTCGCACGATAAATGAAGTAAAATGAGTTTACTCATTTTGACATTTTGTAGATATGTAGAGTATGTATATTTCTTCTGTTTCAATTCTTTAGTTAAAAGTATATAAGTTTTTAAATTTCAGGGACATTTGATGTTCAAAATTTGGATAACCTTTTTTTTCTAAATCGTAATTGTTTATGAACGTCCGTATGTATCAGCTTGAAATTTATATACACAATTTTGTATGCGACACAGGCAATATGTATGTGAAATTTTAATAAGATCATACGATTACTTTATTTAAAATGTTGGTAGTTTAGAAAGTTATTTTCTGTGTCCGATGATAACTGGATTAAAAATGAATTTGGAATAGCTTTCGGCTGAGTTCTTTGGACTAAATGATTGGTCGATAAATTTCTGAGACATATGCATTTCAAACTTTTTTAACCTTTTTTGCTAATCGTAATTTCTCAAGAACGGCTCGATGTATCAGCTCCAAATTTATAGACAATTTAGTGTGCGATACAGGCAATATACTTGTGTAACATTTGATCCCAATCATATGGTTATTTCTGAGGTATTTGCGATATTCAAAATGTTGGTTAGTTTCCACTAGGCAAACGGAACTGAGCACTTCGTAAACAATAACTGACAATATACACGAAAGAAATGTTTGACCATAATCCTACAAAACTCTTTAATATATATATATATATATACCAATACAAACTTCTGCATGCCACTTCGGTCCGCAGAATCCAGAACGAATTCCGTGTCAATTCCCATGGAGGATTCTAGCTCTACAAATTAATTTCGCAACGCCAAATACCGCAAATAATTAAATTACCTCGCGCCAAACCACACGCGTGCACTGAGCCACACTGCACACACGCGTGCGCGCGTTACGGAATTTCCACATAACGGCCTCGCGTGCACTATAATACTCGCCGAAAGAATCTACGAGCGCGTAATCGTCGCATGCACGCGCGCCGAGTTTATAGTAAGTGTGTGTATCGTCTCTGGCGACAGGCGAGCGAAGGAATCCATAAATGCATGCGCGCGTGCGCTGCAAGAGAGTTTTCGTCGGGTCGCGAGACTATCGGCCCGTCCGATCGCCGCCGTGCGGGATATTCAGGTCTCGCGCGCTCCTCTTTTTGTGGCGTGCGGTCGCAAGCTGCTTGTTTTTTTCCCCCGTCGGCTGATGCAGAATTTGTTTTTGTGTATAAGATGAAGAATGAAAATACAATCCTGATCTTTCGGCAAATTGAATCGATAAATTGAAAAACGAATTTTCGTGTTAATCGTATAGGTTTGTAAAAAAAAATATAATAGGTATATTGAATGATCGTATATTCATATAAACGTCCGACTGGTACTATTTATCTTCTAAATCTATCTCTCATTATACATTCTGAATTTTCATCTCTATAGATACATTACTATAATATTAAAAATATATTAAAATCATTAAAAAATTTCGAAAATCTTACTTTTCCTATATACTTCGACAATCATTTTAGTTTTCAAGCGTATACCCGCTATCTCATATATAATTTCAATGAAAACTAAAGAGAAGTATTTGAAACGTAGGTGAAAAGCTATAATATCTAACAATAATGAAAATTATTCTTCGTGCGGTATCACACGAGCCGTGTATCGGAGCCACGACCCACCCACCAATCACCATAACCCACATAAAAAAGTCCTCGAACCCTCCATCCTTAATCCAAACTCACATACGCGAGAGCGCGCACACACACACGCGCGCGACCGTCAAGTCGCAAGAGATACATACAAGACAATAATCCGCCTTGGCTCACTCGCTCCCGCGGCACAAATTTATAAAATTTCCCAGCTTAGACGAGGTATCATTATATACGCTCGCTCGCAGGATACGATAGGCGCGGGGAACGTATTATATAGTGAGAGGGGAGGGGGCTCCCGTGCCAATCGGCTCTGGCGTTTTTGCTAAGCGCGCACGAATGCTCGCGCGCGCGCGGCTAGGCGGCGGGTATGTGGCACAAGGCCGGCATTAGCATCTCTACCGGTATAGCCTCTATATACTCTCCCGCCAGCACAACTCTATCCGCAGAAACTCGTATTCCGGTTGTGCTGTCTTTCTCTCTCTCTCTCTCCCACTCCTCCCCTCTCACTCTCTCGCTGTATATATGTTTCTGTGCGAGAGCCATCGGCGTGTATCCTGTGCTGCACTGCAGCATGAGGGCAAAAGACCTCGGTGGTCTCTATATCATACACCCAGGCGTATGAGCGAACGTATATGTATGCGCTCGTCTCTGTCTATCCGCGAGTTGAGCTCGCGTGGCTTTGTTCTAGCCGATCGACGTCGCCTCCGCGACAATAGAGTTCGTCGTCTCCTTTCTTTCTGCGCGCTGTATAGCGAGTGAAGGAGAGAGGGAGAGGCATAGGATCGGATCTGATTGGGTTTAGAGAGGTCGCTGGGCTTGAGGTCTTGAAGGAGTAGGAGCTGAAATGGTGCTGCTATGGCGAGCGGGATTCTTTTTGGGGATCGCGAAAGCGATGGTTTTGGAATATGATTAAGTCAAACTATTAATAAGTTCGTATTGTATAGTAAAATAAAACAAAGGATAAATATGAGGGCTGTCGGTTAATTTTGCTGAATGCTAATTGCTAATTACTTTCAGCGTATTTGTATGTAGTGTGTTTCTTTTTTCTGCGCATAATTGCTCGGTACGTGATTAGATGTTTTACAATGATAATTTAAATACATTGTGTACTTGTATCTATGCGAATAAACCTTGATAACTTCCGGTAGCTTTCTCCTAGAGGAAGCTTTATTATAGTAAAATTTTTTTTTTTTGTTTGGAGAAAACAAATGTTTTATATCACATTTGGATTCAAAATACAGTATTCTTTTAAAATGTTTGAATGGATTTCTGTACATTGGTATGTACATTGATGTGTGTATGTGTGTGTGTGTGTGTGTGTGTGTGCACATTGATGTGTGTGAGTGTGTGTGTTGATAGATCTCGGAATGTTTTACGCCGATTTTGTTGGGCCATACAGAGGCAGTTCGATCCAAAGGTTTTTATGAAGAGCAGTGTCCTTTTAATGAAAACTACTACATCTCACTCTGACTCCACAAACACCAGCATATTTTAAACGTTATAGTGAAGGTTGAGATGTTCTGCAATATTTTTTCAAAATGTAATACAACTGAAACTCCGCTATTTTTCTTTTTTTTCGTATGTAATCTTTTTTTAAACATTGATCATTGCACTACACTCCTTATTTATTTATTTTTTATAATAAACTCTAGATGCATTAAAAAGCTTTTGATACATTGTTTCACCAGTCTCTTTTACTAAAGTAGCAAACTGGCTCGATTCTCTTCGAAGCAGCTTATACGGATGGTCAAATTCCTTAAAAAAATATATTTGATGAACGATCCATAACACATTACTATTAATTGATTAAATTTATTTAGTATACCTACCGCTAAACAACCCTTATCCATAACTAATACTTTATCGCTATCTATAATTGTATTCAGTCTATGTGCTACTGTGAGTACCGTGCACGAGTCAAACTTCGTTCGAATAGTTTGCTGTATCAGCGAATCGGTTTGGGGATCAACGTTCGCAGTGGCTTCATCTAAAACCAATATCTTATTTCTCCTCAAAATTGCTCTTGCCAAACAAACAAGTTGACGTTGCCCGACACTGTAGTTAGATCCCTTATCTGATATATAGCAATTTAGGCCTTTTTCTTGTGCCATTATACTTTCCTTTAGTTCTACCTATTTATATTACATAAAGCATATATTTTGAATGAACATTTGACTTTCACATATATAAAATATTTGTTTCATTATCTTACTTGATCTAAAGCATCCCATAAGTCGTTGTCTGAAAACTCATTAAGTGGGTCTAAATTTCGTCGTATTGAGCCAGAAAAGAGAATAGGATCTTGTGGAATGATTGATATACGGCTTCTCAAAATTTCTAGTGGTGCCGACCTAGTATCAATTCCATCTATTTCAATAATACCTTCAATATCCGTCAGTCTAAATAAAGCAGATATTATTGACGATTTACCTGCACCAGTCCTTCCAACTATCCCTACCTACAACATGCAAAAAATCGGGGGGTTATAATAATCTCATTAATACATGATATAACTCACGATGTAAACCTTGATAAATATTTTCTAGTAAAACTACAGTAATACCTTTTCTCCTTCATTAACAAGGAAATTGATTCCCTTTAATACATATTCAGATTCTTTCGAGTACCGCATAAATACATTTTTGAATTCGAGACATCCCCGATTTGGCCAATTTTCGAAGGAAAAACTGGGTATTGTTAATATATTTTTCTTTTTCTTCGTTTTAGTATTTTTATTTTCTGACTGACATTCTTGTGGAAGATTTTTATACTCCAATAGCCTTTCGATGGACGTTAAATTATTTACTGTTTCTACATTCATGATTGAGCCAAACATGAACATCGTAGTCATGCAGAACATTTGTGTTATAGCAAAACCAACCTGGCGTCCGTTGAATTCTGTACAATAAAATATCCAATTGCAGATTCATCCAACATCGTTTAGTATTTTTTACTTACCATTTTTTAGAATAACAAAAGCAAATGTAATTATACAAGTAAAAATACCGGTCAACAATTTTGCAAAAAGTCCGTAGGAAAATTTTAAAGCAATAAGACAATATATTGCTGATACGTTTAAGTCTTGGAATTTGTCGAATTCCCATTTTAAAATTTCTTGTTTATTATATGCTCGGACTGTAGACATGCCATTGAGAGTTTCATTAAGATGTGTATATATTGGAGATTTTGCTAAAATTAGAACAAAAGTTATGAGTATTGCTAATGTTATTATTTCTTAAATTTATATCTTAAAAATTTATTTTTTTTACTCATTCCGTCAAATCTTCTTGTTCTATCATTGACCTTAAGAAACATAGCTCTCGTCCAGTACCAAATAACAAAAATTAATATAGCAGGTATGATAAAGATAGGGCTTAAAATACATGTAATTAGAAAAGCACCAAACACTGATAATAATATCTGCGTAGTGTCTAGATAATATTTGCATAATAGAAAATCACTTGCTCCAACATCTTGGGAAAATCGATTTAATATCCGTCCACTTGGGTTTTTATGGAAGAATTGAATATTAGTTTTTATTAAACCGTTAAATGCGGAATTATGCAAATTTTCTGAGCCAGACATACATACGCCAACGTAAATCATTGATCTTAAAAGACCCACAAATAATATTGATAAGACTAAACCTGTCAAAATTAGAAGGTAAGTTTCCGTCATAAATAAACTATCATTTTCAATAAGTATCTTAACATTGGAGGTTGAACTGTTGAGCGGGTTATAATAATAGTAGCGTGATTCTTCTGCAGAAGTTCTGTGGGAACACCAAATAAACAAATTACAACGTAACAAAGTAGTAATATACTCTTAACAAATTGATATTTCACTTACAATAAGTACACAAAAAAGTCAGTTAAACTGGTCACACTTTGAGTGATTATAAATAATAGACACATTAAAACAACAGTAAATGAACTCGATCCTGATCGAAAGTACTTTAATAATAAACTGCCTCTTATCACTCCTTTTGTTGATTTTTCTATAAGTTCTGCCATGTTTCTTGAATGACTCATCTTATTAATAATGGTAATATCACCTTTATGCTAGAATATACATTTTTATTCAGATGATATCTAATTTTACTAATTCTATTGTTATACGAATTAACTGTGTATTACCTTATTGGCATCTACTGATATTATAATATCATTTGACTCTTTTTCCTCTTTGGTGTTTACGGATTCATATTCAGGATAATCATTTAAAAGTTGATCATAAGTAGTATACTGCCGAGCTACACCTTGATCCAAAAGTATAATTAAATCAGCATATTTTATATATTGGAGTTGATGTGTGACCAATATTCGGGTTTTATTTCTCAAAAAACCCATTATGCATTCTTCAAACAAGTGTTTTCCGACATGAGCATCAACCTAAAATTTACTTTAATAATAAATTTCGAGGAAAAACCAAAATTAAATATTACCTTTGCATTCAACTTACTGCACTCAAAGGGTCATCTAGTAGATAGATATCAGCTCTTCTATAAATTGCCCTAGCCAAATTGATTCTTGCCTTTTGTCCGCCTGACAAAGATATGCCCTTTTCTCCGACGATGGACAGATCACTCTGAGGTAAGTGCCTGAAATCTTCCAATAGGGAACACACTTCTACAGTTCGTTCATATCTCTCAACGTCAAATTTTTCTCCAAACAAAATGTTCTGCCTGATGGTATCACCAAAGATCCATGCATCTTGGGCAGCGTAACTTAAAGTTCCATTGATTTTTATTTGTCCATCAATTATAGTAATCTCGCCGAGGATGGAAGAAAGTAACGAACTTTTTCCTGATCCGATTAATCCAACAATGATGTAAAGTTTTCCTTCTCCAAATTTCAAATTTGCATTGTTTAATGTATATTGAATTGATTCAGGATTCCATGAAGCATTTACATTTTTTATTTCGATAGTTCCAAATTTTTCATAAGAATCTTTGAGCCTGAATTTTAATTAATTCAATTTAATTTTCAACGATGAGTGAATAATAATAATAATAATAATAATAATAATAATAATAATAATAATAATAGGCGAAATTTTTGGCATTTCCTCAAAATTTCTTTTTTTAGCAATTCAAAAAAGTTTAGGACGTGAATACTCACGTGTTTCTATCATTAGCTTTATAAATTGTTGAATATTCTTCTATCTCTTGATTTGGTAACCTTTTATATCGTTCATTTACTTCATTTACTGAACCAGATTTTTTTAAATTATTTTTTTCTTCACTTGAATGTAGAATATTTTTTGAAGAATACTCATCAAGCATTAAAAAACTTTGGACTCTTTTGATCGTAGTTGACCAATTTTTTGATGATCCAATTCCTCTTACGCAAAACACAAGAAAATCAGATAGTAAAAACAGAAAAGGAAAAACCACATAAACGTTTTCAGATGTCATGTTTTGGTCTAGCATAAACATAGTTATCAAAGTAGAATACAACGCTATGCGAGCTGTAAATATGTTAAATAAAACATTAGCTTCGCGAAAATAGGAACTTTTTCGGATTATTTTTAATTCCAACTTTCGAACTGTTTCGACAAGAGAACAGAAAGGCTTTTCCCAAGCATACATTTTTATCACTTGTATTCCAGAAACTATTTCAGTCATTAATCTTACACGTTCTTCAGTTTTCAAATCAGATTCATCCATGAGTTTAGTTGAATAATCGGTCGCAAATACTAAAATTACAGAAATGTTACAATATGTATACATTAGATCAAAGTAAAAATTATAAACAATTCAGACTTAAGTTAAAACAACTTCTGTGAATAACTAAAGTACATATATATTTACCTTGAATAGGAGTTAAAAGAAAAATCACTGCAATACCAATAAATCCAGCGTAACTACTTTTAAGATAAACAAAATATGCTACAATGCTCACAGTTACTGGGGTACTCCACATATAAAAGAAGAAACGCAGATTGTAGTCCAATTTACAAGTTTCATGAGCCATTAAATTGACTATTTTCCCAGGTGGAGTGTTGCCTAAAACTGTTTTACTTAGTCGTAGAGCCTGAAATAGTAACAATTTCATAATCACGAAAGTTACGTATAAGACATTTTAATTCATATTTATCAGTCACGAAAGTACTTTTCTATAGGCTATCGAATTAAGTGCGATTCGTATTTTCAAACCAAGGTGTGCAAGCTCAAAAGTAAGGTGGGTTAAGGCAAAGGATCTTGCAATATCTAACGTCACTAGTCCACCTGCATATAGCAACATATCTTTGATCGTTGAACTTGATTCTAGTTTAAAAGTTTGGAGTAGTAAGCCGAGCAGTACAGGTATTGCATACCTAGTAAACATAATTTCAATTTAATTTGATTAAAGAACAAGATGATGTAATTGTAAAGTAGTAGTAACATCGTGATTATAATATAATTAAATATGGTAGCTCCCTTACGGAAGAATTATCTCCGAACAAGAGTGTATGATTCCCACAAAGAGAAAATCTTTCCAAAAAGCAGCATAAATTGCTCTGGTCAAATTTGGTGGTGTTTTAGATTTTCGTAATTTTTTCAGTTGCTTCAGCCATGCCCTATGTTAACATTTTATAGAAAAAGTTATTATTTTTTGTATGCTAAATTTAATATTTTTGAATCATTTTATCTTAAAACAGTTGCCCATTTGAGTTTTGCATAATAAACAAAATTAATATGTTGACAAATAAATTTCTTCATGTTAATTACTAACATTTCTAAGTTATCTCCAAGAACGGATGCGCGATCAGTTTTTAACGGCTCATATAAATCTTTTAAAGTTATTTTATCACGATACGCCTTTACGTACAATTGTCTGGTCCACCTATAAATCGAAATGATATGTGTTATGCTATTATTATTTAGGTATTAAAGATAACATCTAATAAATACCGATCATAAATAAATTATAGCAAAAAATATATATAGATATATAGACAATACTCACCAAAAACATAATTTTGATGTAACATTAGCTTCTTCTCTTGGGTTGGAACAATTTTTCAGTACACTCGAATTCATAGCTGCTTATGGTTTGTAAAATATTAATTTTTTCTTTTTTTGACTAAAGTTTAATGTGAATTCATCTCTAAATAACCTCCATATACTTTAAACGCTTTGCAAGATTCAACACGAACAACGAACACTCTCGTATGTAGAAAGTTAAAACTGCATAAATATTAGTTAACTAAACACGATTTATTCAAAGAAATTATTTGATCAATTAATCAAAGAATAAAGCTAATTAATTTTTTAATAACAAGATTATTTTAATCACCAGTAAGTTTGTACAAGAATAATTTATTAGAATTTTAAGTATAAACATAAATTTTGTTTATTTACTTAATAGAGAAAACGTTTGTTCTTTAATATGTTATGAAAAAGAGTTTATTACAAATAATAACTAATAGCATTTGAATAAACACTGCGGACTTTATATACCAGAGTTATTTTTCACGAGATTCTATTTTTCACAGGACATCAAAAATAATAATGTACACGATTATTATTTTCAATTATTTTGGTAACAAAGGATATTTCTTTTTTATAAAGTACAGTATATTGTATATTGTAATAAGTCTAGTGTAATTATACAAAATCTTAGGGAAACTAGAATTTCCTTAAATGACACGACACTTATTTTTAGAAGTAGATATGAATAACATACTTTTCAAACTAAATTCCAAACAAAGAAAAAAAATTATTATTCCAGCAACTATATTAAAATCTCATAATACACATATAATGACTAACATAAGACAACGATAACCGTGAAATTAAAAAAAAAATTGTAATCTTGATAGAGTTTTTCATTTACCTTAAACGAGGCATCAAGTTGTCGATAAGATTATTACGGCATTATAATCGTGTATTTTTCATGCATTTCCCTTGATTCTAAAAAAGTCCACCTAAACTTCAAGGCAAGATGTAATCTATTATACTTTCTAGGACACGTTACACCGGGATATTTCAGCTTGTTAGAGAATACTGTACATTGTTGCAGCCAGCGGCTTGTAAAAAATTCATTCCTTTATTGGCTTCGACATGACTCATTTCTCTCTCGCGTAGATATAAATTTTTGTGTTTATGCCTACGTGTAAAAATACGGCTTTTTGATGGTCACATTTTATTTTTAACCGTATATCCGCCATTTACGGCCTCTGATTTTTGCGGGTACGTATATTCGGAATTTACGTCGGCTGTCTTTCAATTTGGCTTTAAAAAAGCCGCGTAAATTCAGAGAAAATTTTCGCTTCCCGTAAATAATCAAATTCAATTTTTACGAAGACTATAAATACTGTAACTATAAAACTATAATTCACGATAATCTCCGCTTATGAAAAAAACGCGCAGAAACATAAACGGATGTTTAGAAATATTTTATCGTCCCGGATTTTAGAAAAGCGCGCTGAAGTCACCGCTCAAACTGGATCTCCGAAAGAAAGACAGCACTCGCGATTTTCGTGACACATGCGTGACACATTAACCCGAATGATCGAGGCGTGCAAGTGCAATAGCATCGCGCGAGATTCTTATCTCCGGTACAGTCGCTATGTGCAACGACGGATTAGCCGGCACATGTGAATTAGCGAGTTTTTAGAGTGCGAGTTTCACCCTGAGTGAAATTCGCGTGCTTATATTTTGAAACTCTGCGCGTGGTTTTGAAATTTATTTTTCGAGTTTACAAGTTTTCTTCGTAATGTAATTTTTAAAGAAAAAGTTTAGATTTCTCTTTAACAATAAATAAAATATTGACATCTTTCATTAGATAGTAATTCTAATTTATGCTTACTTTTATCTTGAAATGAAATAAACTACAGGAAAGAATGTAATTTTTTCAATTACTTACTTGTACCGTTAACGAATAAATTAGAAATTAACGCTTTTTCTAAACGTTGATTCAATGTTGCAACTTCGAAAAGCTACAATCAAGCGTAATTAATTTTTAATTCCACGCGAGTTTCAGAAAATTTTATTTTCGCACAATGCGCGGAATATACTATTTATTGATCAATATATTAGTGGGTACTTACGTTAAGCCACAGCGAAGATAGATAAAATCGAACAATTTCTCGAAAATTCCGCAAAGCCTATAAAACCCGTTTTAATCGCTATACTGCCGAAAAATTCTTTTCTCCCGTTAATCCGCGCTCTAAGCGTGCAGCAACACGCCGCGATAAACAGAGCCGAGTGCGTGTATTCATCGCAAGCGAAAGAAAATATCGAAACTGAAACGTATAGTTTCTCTGTGACGGTCGCGTTATCAATTAAGTTTTGCAAATTCATCGCGCGCCGAGTGAGAGCGCGAAATGTCTTTAGTAAAGTTAATACTTGTGACTATAAATTTGATAACTTTTTTTAATTAATTCACATTTCTTGTCGATCTTGTTTTATACTCACCTGGGTGTACGATTTTATTTATTATACACAATGAGATTTCTAATAAGCAAGAGTAAATTCAATTATAGTAAAAAAATTCATTTGTACAAGTGATAAAGTCACTTTAACGTCATACTGTTTTAGAAGATTTTAATTAGATATTATCATAAGAATCAAAATTAATAAAAAAATATTAAAATGGAAATATATCAAAAAATACTTTTTAAATAATTTATTTTAATTTTTGTTGTTTGCAGACGAATCTTTGTGTTTTGTATTACAAAAAGCAAGAATTTTAAAGAAACGCCAAGCCTGAATTTTAAAGAATATTTGAAAGTGCCAACACAACCTTGCGACTGCCGTCACATGTCTCAAAGACACGCAGGCCGTTTACCTCAGGAGTGCAGCATTTCTTTATCGGTCATCGCGACGTTGCAGAATGCGAAAAAGAAAAGAAATTACCCGATATGTGCAGCACGGATAATAGACCGAATTTCGAGGACACGCCATAACTGTTTGTGAGAAGAGAAATATGTTCGTGACGACGTGTGCTTTAGACAACCGTCAAGTAATTTATATTTCCCCTTAAATATTTCTTATATGCTTTTAGCATTTCTTAAATCCTTACTCGAAAACTTACATACATCATAATTTGACGGGAGCAAATATTAAAATGTTTGTAATGATCAAACACTTAATATTATTTATTCGAAAAGTAACAATTTAATAATTTTTCTAACAAATTTAAATATGAATAAAATATATAAACATTATAATCCGTAATAATTAAATAATTATACCCTGTATTAAAATAAACTTATTTCTTATTTTACTTTTATTAGGATACAACATAAAATACTTACATAATACAGTTTCGAAAACAAAAAAGCGTTCCTCGCAAAAGATAACTTTACGTATAGAACATTAAAATGATTTTACAAATAGCATATAATTATGGAACAATTATTTTCACACGAACTTCATACTCGCACTCCTTTCCCGGAAATTCAAGTGAACGTAGCATCAAACTTTCCAAAAAGCAATGATATAGTTTCCATCATACTCCTCCAAATTTCACTCTCATCATTGACAAGGCCGTCTCGCAATTCCGCGCCAAAGTAAGTATATGGCGAAAAAAAAGAAGAAACTGGAGCCTCGGGACCTCGAAAAACATTAAGGTCACACTGCAGGCGAGCCCGGGACAAAGAGCGATATTCACGGCAATCGGCCGAAAGTTCCCTAATAATAACAGGCTTTACTCTCTTCCCCCTTCTTTCATACCTCCTTACCTTGCGCAATCGTCCCTCCACGATCACGGATGTCAAGTGCAATTTTGTGGCTGTCGTCGTCCGTATTTCTTTTCCTCCCGACTAGCGGTCTGTACATACGTAACACGAAGGGCGCCCTCGCTCTCTTCCTCTTTGTCTCTCTTTCTCTCTCTCTCTCTCCGTGCTCGTGTTCCGACTTTTTTCTATAGGCAAGCCTTATTCGCCTTTGCCGAAGTTAATTCGGATCTTCGTTATTAATGACGATTACGGAGGTAGGGAGAAGGGGGGAGACTGTTCGCGAAGTACGCGAGGAACACAGTCGCGAAGGATAATCTCGTAACTGCTGCGTCATTTGCCGGTGTACTATATTATTACGATGATTTTCGTGTTGGCGCTAAGGTCCGCCGCGTGTGTCGTGAGCTAGGAATACAAAGCGCATGACTCGCGGGTCTAATAAGTCATTGCGCCCATCAATGTTCGATTCTTTTCCATTTGTTTCTTTCTTATTTTACATTTTTTATTTCCGACTCTTTTTATGATATTAATTTTTGTTACATCTACTATCTAATTATCAATAACCTTTGTGAAATATTATTTTATTATACTTTATTTCGTTTGATTACTTAATAGAACTTTGTTAAATTAAAAGAGTATTGATCTCATCAGAGTTATCAAAGTGCGCGGGTGGGCTCTGAAGGCAAGTATTATGGTATAATTCATTACATTACGACGCTTCGGAATCTTTACAGCAGATAATATTTTTGCTCTGTGTATATTTATACAAAATATACGAAAAGAAATATATTGATTTTATCACACGCAATAAGTAATTAAATCTTGCAGGATTATATATAAACATCTGAATTTTTCATAGTACAAAGTTCTTTTGTTCTATATAGCATCCATCATTATAATATATGTTTAAGCGTAGCGATTATCAAGTTTCATCTATACTGTGTAATACGAATCATCCAATATATGGATACACAAAGCAAAAATAAGATGAATGCGAGGCTAGACAAATATGCGTAGCTATAATAAAACATAAGGGTAACATTTAGGGTAACATAAGGGTAACATTTGGAGATCAATGCGGAAGATCTTTTTATTCCAATTTCGAGGATATAATTACAATTCCGTGAAAACATCTCAAACCGAGAAATAATAAACCTCCAGAGCGATTATCCCATACTAGCCGGGCGATCCAATAGCGTCGCATCGCGCCATCCGGCAATTCATTTCTAAGCCCCGCGCGTCCCTCTCTCTCCCCTTCTCGAAATACCTGGGACGACTCTGTCGTAGCCCGCGGTAATAATGAGTCCGGGACAGTCCTTCCCTTCCCCCCTCCCCTTGCACTGCCCTCACGGCGCCTTTCTTCATCGAGATTTCGCGAGGCGCGCGCGTTTCTAATCGGCGAGTCGATCGGCCGGACTCCCCTCGAAAACTCATTAGGATGATGCCGTGGCGGCGGCGGCGCGCCGAGGAGTCGAGAGATTCCTCTCGGCCGGCCATTAGAAAGTCGTCGTCGTCGTCATCCCCCCCCCTCTCTCTTCGACGCGCTGTGATTATGGGGTCCGGGGAGCAAGGGAATCGGTGTGCCCGCGATGATGACGCTGCAGCAGCGCGAGGATGGCGTGCACGAGATACCGCAGGCCGAGTGCGGACGCGAGAGTAGAGGGCCGAAAAAGTTACGAGCTTCGATTGGAAAACTGATGGAGATGCGGGAGAGGAGAATAGTTGATAGTTTCGGAAAAATAGGTTTGAGGTTTGGCAATTTTTATTGGGGAACTTTTGACCTATGAGAAGACAATACAATATTTCTGTAATTATTGTCTCGTTCTTGTAAATTCTTGAAAATTTCTCTCTTTTCTTGGTCTTGTCAGTCAATATGAAAAGAATTATTGTCTGGTCTTGAAATTCTCGATCATATTGGAGTTACGCAGACGTGCGACAGTAAGCGAGTCAATCATTAGAAAAGGTCTCAAACCTAGATACCCGGGAAACACGGAAGTTGATGTGTGACAATAAAAAAGTCGATGATTTACAAAATTCTTAGACCCAAGGAGCCGGAGGATCTGAGGTTCAAGTAAATGAGGAAGACGCAGGGTTATATAGTAAGTCGATTATTTAAAAAAAGTCTTAAACTCAAATAGTAGGAGAAGGCGAGGTCCACGTAGATGGAGAAGGTTAAGTGAAATAGTAAGTTAATAGTTAGTAAGTTCACTATTTAAAAAAAGAGATATCTTGAAATTTATATATAATATAACCGAAAGTTAAGTATGTAACTGTAATTTAATAACGTAACTAGAATAAATTTAATGTAAAAGTATATTAAGTTTCATACATCAGAATGTTCTTAAATTTAAGATACTTTAAAATTACAAATTTACTGAATTTTAAGAATAATATAACTGTGCGTAATTTAATATACAAACACACTAGGTTTAATATAACATAAAACAATACAATTTCGGCACAAGTATAAATAAATGCCAAATTTTAAATTTGAATTTTCCCGCCATATACGTGCTGCCGACCAGAGTCTAGTTCGTGCGCCGCCACCGGGTGGCGCACCCTCTTCCTGTGGCCTCGCGTACCTAAATAAGCCGGCCCGAGGGGATATAGCAGAAGTTATTACGTTTGTTTTGATAAATTATTACGATTAGAAAATGTTAATTTATTTTCAAGATAAACAAGATTCTTTACATTCTTGACACCGCAATCTTGATATTGTATCGAAAACTGTATATAAATATTGTATCGATTATTGTCTTGAATATTGAGTCAAGACAATACAAT
>UXGD01005018.1:0-15538 GCA_900474315.1 Torymus auratus
CATTATATTTAATAATCATTTGCACTGATCAGATTGTTTATTAACAATTAAGAAATCTAAGCTTGAATGAAAAAAAAATCGTGCGAAGGCAAACAAAATTTTGAACGTATGACAAGAGGTAATTTATTTGCAATTAGTAGATATCTCCTCGCTGCAGAAATAATTATTTTTTCTTGAAATGTAACTGTCATTGAAGAAAGAGAAAATTCTACTCGAATGGAGAAGTCGATAATTTTGCATAAAGTGTCAATGTACTAGCTGTTAGTAGATTTTGTTTTAATGGAAGCAGGTGTTTCTCAAGTAGATTTTTCTAATTGCTTACAGTATCAACTTTTTTCAGTGTAATAGTGAATTTTATTGCGAAATTTAAAATTAAATTATGTGCTATTTTACGTTTAAGGCATAAAATGGAAAATATCATCCTTATCTATCATCACAGGGCAGACTTGAACATTTTTTTGCAGTCTAGTCTAGTTATATATTAAATCGCTTACCAACGCTTTACTTTCAGAAAAGTGCTTGTCATGCTCTTTGCCAATGAAAATTTCTTTGACTTTTTTTCGTCTTCTAAAGATAATATTTTAATTTCTAGTTACAGTTTGTCTACTTCTTTTCTCTTTCCTTGCGCAATTATTGATATTATTTTACATTCACTCCTTTGTTATACAGTTTTATATAACTATAATTATTTTATCTCATGATTCTTAATGTTTGAATTTTAAAACAAATAATTGCAAGTAATAAATTATTATTTATGTGCTAAAATGAGTATAAATATTAATTATTATTGCACCCAAATATAACGTTGTTGGTATTACTTTCACTTTCGAATGTAAAAAAGAATAAAAGATTGCATCAATGACTGCTTTGTTTTTATTTTTGTCGAATTTACCAATATCATAGCCGGAATCTAATAGAATCTATAAAATTAAATCTTATAATAAAAAGTTTTAATAAAAGCTTTTGGATTAAATAAACAAGAGCTGAGGACGAAAAAATCATTATTATATTATATTATATAACTTAAATATCATGTATGTCGTCTTAACATCTTCTAAATTTTTGTCATATCGCAAAAGATATCAATTAAGATATTCTTTATAATATGTAACTGACGAATAAATGAAGAGGATAATATTTTATTTTTTATTATAATATTCGATGTATGCATCAATCTGGAGTAGAAGCTTTTTCTCTCTCGCTCACACATATCACCCGTTGCAATTCACCTGCTGTACTCGTAACGCTAATTGCCAACGGCCGAGTAAGCTGAAAAACTCCCATGGCAAGGTCGTCTCTCGCCCGCGACCGCATTGACTTCCTTTCCGTCTCTCTTTCTCTTCTATTTTATCTTCAACTCTTTCATGTATGCGGTATAAACTTTGTGCGTGCGTCTTCCTCGCGCTCACATTTACTTGTCGTTGGTGGTAATTTGCCGTACGTACCCAAATCATTGAGATATCGGCGTTTTTTCTCCCCTGGCCTTAGCACTTGATCTGATTTATCGATTGCTCTTTTTTCTGCAGCGCGGTGTGATTGCTGTACGTGTGCGCCAACATAAAGACGACACTTAATCGTCGACTGATGATTTTTATGTTGCTCTCTTTTCTGGGACATCGAGTCTGTAGAAAGCGTATAAGACGGCCAAATGGCCATTTCCTTTTTAATAGCCATTTCATCATTTTTTTTATTATGAGATGTTGGGTTAAAACGACTCCATTTAAATTACCTCACCTTGCGCTCAAAATATGTAATTATTCATTACGAAATTAAAACAAAAATATATAGTTAAATTAAGCTACGAACGTGTTGTCTAATTATCTTTTATAACTTGACACCAGGAACATATTTTAGACGTGGCGTATTATACATATAATCATTTCATGTGAAAAAACTAAAATGGTGCTTTAGTATTGAATTTAAAAATAACATATTAAACATTCTTATAAATATTCTTTGGCATCAACTATCTTTTTGATTACGAAAGATGCTAAACTTGAATGAAAAGCTCCATTTAATAAACTTTTTGCAGATATATTCAGGAAGTGTCATGTGGTACATTTATTAAACATCTTCTTTACCACAATCGTAAAAAACAAGTGTTGTTAATGTCATATATTAAGAAAACGTAATAAGGTACATTTCAAAGTTTTTGTGTATATCGTATTGCTGCAAATTAGTACATATTAATTTTGAACTTGTTAAATGATATTGCAGTTTTATTTATTACAATTTCACTACTTTTATTACGCTTTCAAATATAAAAAAAAACTTCTCTTGCAGAAATTTCCTGTAGTTCTTTTTTCCTACGAGCACGCAATTTTACTACCAGTAAATGTAAGCATACATTCGCAAATTTAAAAATAAATATTCTGTATAGGCATAAAGATATACATTATCATTAAAACATGCCTACAGTTCATTGTCGGGCTGAAAAAAAGCACACAACTTTTTTCAATGGATTTTTCTTCACTCGCTGATACCTGCAGCTATCGGGCGCAAATATCGCATAGAAAGTACACAAAGCTGCAGCATCCGGCGGCCGCGCGCGCCCGTCTGTATATGCAACGCGCTCGCTAGCTCGCTATCCGCGCGACTGCTGGATATACGCGAGGAATAAGTAACATTTGCCTTGAACTCGTGGCCGTTTGCTGGCCCAAGATATTATTATTAGTGCGAAAATTCTCTCGACGCAGCCTCGTGGAGATGCGATATTCGTATAATTGAAGGTAGTGATGACGAAACTTGCAGCGCTGGAGAGCTAATATATCTGCATGGAACCGACGAACGCGCGGAAGGGAAGCAGTGCGCGAGGCGAGAAATTTATTATTGGCTCGAAGCGCGCGTCTTTTTCGTGCGTACCAACATTACTCGTACAATTTCAGCGGAGAATTCGATAGTATTAGAGAATATTTATCTTTTAATTCTATTCTCTTGTGTGCGTACATACCGCGTAAAAAGTTGGAGTTTTTAAATTATTTTTTTTTAATTTAGGTAATATTTGATTTGGAAAAACAAATAAATATGCGCAATAATAAGAGGCTATTTATTTTAATGTGCCTCCAAGACCTTCACAGATGCGTTTTCTCAATTAGAATTTTATCATCAAAACAGAAGCTAAACAAATATCTATTTTTAACATACGAGATTCAATTGTTTTCAGAACAATCTAGACTTTTGAGGCCAACATTGAAGCTGTTATACTTACTATGATTAGACTTCAAAACCTTAAATATTAATCGATCGTTTTATGCCTAAAAACTAAAAACGTTTGACGATAAAATCACGTTTATTTTCTTAAACCAATTTCTGCTTTTTACTCCACTTTCTAAAGAATTAGCGGAACAGTTGAATACCAGAAATATTCTTCCAGAAGAATTTAAACAGTTAGTAAAACCGTCCATTAAGAGTGTTTTAGTATTTTCGGAGAAAATACAAAAATCGTAAAAAAAATAAGCTAATACTTATATGCTCGTGTGAAAATAGAAACGATTAAGCTACTTAGTCTTAGATACAATTGCACAATTCATTAAGTGCCGCGCTTCGTAAAACGAAGCTAATATCCCCGTGTAAAAGCTCATGCTATTCGTCGTCCCAGCGTTCTGACACAGCTCGATGCGAGCTCGTTAAATTTCTTGCTCATTTTTCTCTCGTAATTTCATTTCATTTTAAAATCGTCTACGCTGCCAGTATACGCCACGCGTTTTTTCACACTCATCTAAAAAGGAACTAATTGCCGATAAGTAGTTGAGCTCACAAGCTAACGTGCAATTAGGAGCGCGTGTACTTATAAGGGCGCGATCAGTATCGCGGTTATATACGTGACTACTTTAGCATGCGTATAATCCACACGATTTCCTCTGCCGCTTTATAAGCAGAGTTTTGATTAGGTGCGAATTCTTGAGTACTAAATGAACTGGAAAATAGAAGCGATGCGTTAGATTCTGCGTATCTCGTTATTTCCAGTGTCTCGCCTTTTGTTCTCGATTAATTGGCTTCAAGAAATAAGATATATCACTTCAATGTCCTTTGTGGACTGATTTCATTTCAACTATAAAATCCTGTACTTGGAAAATAATTGTAATTGTTTTTATTTTACTAAAAATTGTTATGTATACTGAAAATTTTCAAGCACTTTTACCAAAAATGCTATATATAAGCTTTAATAAATAATTTTTTCTTGATTGCAGAAGCCTCTAATTGTAAATGGCGGTGATAAGAAAGACGGGTGCCAAAAAGTGACGTCCAATTCATCGCCTCAAGAAATCATCAAAGAAGATGAAACTCCAAAAGCGTTTCCAAGTTGGCCAGATGAAAAGCTTCAAGAGTCTGGATTAGCAAATTTTCCTGATATCGACTCTGAAATCAAGTAATTTTTCTAAACACAATATTTTAAGAAAAACACCTGAGCAGTAGTAGATGCTAAACAAAATATAATATATTTTCTCATTATTATTGATAATGAATAACATTCGATTTAATTAATAACTACTAAAATATATTTAAAGAAAATAAATATTATTCAATTAATCGTTTTACGGTATCGACTGTAAATTTTTTTATTTCTATTATAAATACTTGTGAACATGATTAGATATACATTTTAATTTTATTATGAAATTAATGATCCAGTTCTGCATGTTCTTACTGAAATATTTATAAACCGTATAATTTTCTACTAATTTTTAAAAAAAGCTTTGCAGACAACTCGCGATATTTTGCTTGCTGAAGCCATACACTAAACAAACGTTTTTCTTTGAGCGCTTTAGCTTCGTTTCGATCTTTTTTTATTTCACGACGCTTTCACGCGAAGACTCGGAAATGCCGCTATTTCTAAAGTGACATCAACTGTCATGGTACTCCTTCGTGCGTGACAATAATCTTCTGAGCCCTTCTCTACACTACTACTGTTCATGTCTTTTGCAGATATTTTCGGATCTTTCATCTTTTATGAGTATTGTATTTATGGCTTACGTCACCACAAGCTTCCTTTGGTTTATAAGTTTAAGGAATTTTTATTTAGTTTTTTTTTTATGTCTTTTTTTGTATATTTTGTTAAACATTAAAAAAATTAATTTTAAAATTACTATTAAAAAAAACTTTTACTTAACAAAATTTCTTTATTAATATTTAAGAAATGTTTACATAAATTACGTAGCTTTAAATTAAGCATCTTAAAGTAATTTTTAACACCAGTAAAGTGTGCTTTACTAATCAAATTCGTAGATTCTTGTTTGTATATACACTAGAAATTAAAAGCTAAATATTTAAATGTAAATATTTTACAATTACTTGGTAAAAAGATTTGTTGTGACAATTCTTTGTTGTCTATTTTTGACAGTAGCTAATTGTTTATGGCTAGGTGTCAATTTTTGATCATCACAAAGTGAATTTATGGTGAAAAATCAACATTAAAATATCTTGAATAATACCACGACTCATCTGGCTAGAAATCCAGCTATAGAACGTTCGATCCAAGAAAAATAAACCTAATCAACGTCACACTTAGTTAAATAATTTTAAGCGATTTATAACCGCGTGCGCTCATAAAGGGAAATCCAATGTTTTGCATTGATTCTATGGAATATATATTCTCATTGAAGTTATTCTATAAGTATTGATTTATTGATCTATATTTATTCAAATATTGTTTATTATTTCAGCGAGAATTTGTCCGAGGAGGAACAGAAGGTAAACTAATTTTTTATTATTTTATTACTAATCTTAAGGGGGTGCCATAGTCGTACCATTACCGACCGAGCAATTGACACAGTTTAAAGCTTGTTAAAAATAACAAGTGGTTTTTGACTTCAAACTTTTACTGGATTATAGAACGTTCAAAACTACAGGGCAATGTGCTCTTGATTTTTTGTGAGCTACGTATTTTATTTTTAACAAGCTTTAAGTCAATTGCTCGGTCGGTAATGGTAGGACTATGCCACCCCGTTAAAAATATAAAGTTAAGCAAAACTAAAATAGTAAATTGTGTTTTTTCCTGCATTCACATGGGTAAAAAAGGTATATTGAATTATATATACATAAATGACATTTCTTTTGGGGTTTGTTATATTTGGTTGAAAAGACTATCTTGGCAAATCGCTTTACTTTGACAAATAAATTAATTTAATAACCAGGTCTTATTATGCGTAAAATACATAATTTACGTAATATTGTAATTTAAAAGTAGGATTACCATTTTCTCAAAATCTTCTTTATTATTTCGTATAATCGCAAAAACAATCGTTGTATATCATCAAATATTTTTATTATAAAAAAGTTATTTTTACAAAGTATTGAATGTTTTCCAGTTCCATTTATTACGATTATTTTTTTGAAGAAGATAATTTAATTTGTAAATGATTGTTTCTTCAAAAACAAAGATATACAGAAGAATACATCATTTACAGAGCATCAAATTAGTTGTTATCAATGTTTATTCTGATTTTTAATATTATTTTAAATCGCTATTGATAAATTGAATATGATGACAAATAAAGTCGTTGCTTAATAAACAATTTTTTATTACAGAAGAAATATACAGCTTTTTCCGTTGGACTAAGTACAGACAGAATGACTCTCTCCAAACGTATGATCCTGTCCCGTCGACATCGCGATCAGGCTGAAAAGAACTTCAATAATGAAGTTCTCAAAATGCAGCAAGATATAAAGGCAAGTGAAACACTTACTGTATGTGAATATAGTTATTTACAGTAAGACATTGGCATGGAAAAGACAGCTAAAATAGTTACATAAAATTTATAATTTAAATTGACAAGACCTACTAAATGTTTTACTTTTAGACTTTAGTTTCATTATGATTGACATTTATAACAGTCAATTCATATCATTAGTTAATTCAATAGTTTTCGAAAATCTTTATATCGATTGTATTTTTGTTACTTCAATGGGAAGCGAAGACGAATTCAAATAGATTTTATAATTGATCTTAAAATAACTCAATGTATTATTACAAGCACCATTTCATCTGTCATTATCAACCTACGAAACATTTATCTAATACAAAACAAAACAGGAGTTAGCACCATTGTGCTACGATAGCGAGTCACTGGAGCGGGTTGAGCGAGCGAGACAGCAATTGGAAATGGTGGCGCGTTGCGCCCATCGGATATCGTGCAGCGCCGAGACCCTTGGCGCTGTGCATCAGGAGCGACGTGTGTCAAGGGCGATTCTGCTGGCAGACAAATACTTGCAAACGTTACGTTCCAAGTGCGAGAAACTCGCAGGCGAACTAGCTGAGACGAAGTATGGAAATAAGAAGTGTATTCTTCTCGGTGCTCGATTCTCTCCCGGTCTTACCCTTCCTCCTTGTGGATTTTTTTCCTTCGCATGTTGCTGAATTTGAATTTTGTATCATTTCGCACACTTTTCAATATTGTAGTATAGACATTTCGTTCATTAGTCCGTTATTGAAAAGCGTCAATATATATTATTATACGTACAAGCTTGTATATCGTACTCAATATGTCACACAGTATATATTATTTTAAACTCATAGAAAAAGATGGTTGTTGGCTACAAAAACATTAACTGTCCTGTGCTTAGTGACAAGACAGCTTGTTTCCGTAAAAAATACGAAATATATTGCATTTGAACATTTTTCTGCTTCTTTAAATTTTTAAATTTAAACTTTTTAAAATTTGGAATAGTGTATAAATATATTTAAAAATGTAATTTTTAAATTTGTATAATAATCTATCTCTGACTGTACAGATTTATCTGTAGTTTTTTTTTATATTTTAGTATTTTACACATTTATGGATTAATTTTCACTTCTTTGTAATTTTTATATAACACAGTCACTGCTTAATTAAAAGTGTTTTTTATTACATTTTTTTTTTTGGATGTTCCTCGATTCCTATCAAGTCTTTCCTTATTAGAAATATCACTCTTCACCTTGAATCATGCCCGAGTAAAATTATTTGCACGAACAATAGAATTATTATGAGCACTGAACTAAACTTAAATTTCAGAAAAATCCTCGCCGAAAACAACATTGTGCTTGAGGAAAACTTAAGCGAAATGGGAGACGATGTTCCACGAGTTCGGTATCGCGCCGTGCCCAACAATAACCGTACGATGGTTCGAAAATGCAAAAAAAAATTGTTTGCTGCTTGGGTTGCTTATTCATACAATCATATTATTTTTCGCTTTTAATTCATTTTTCGTAAGCATTTACCACAATAGACACAGTTTTTGAATTAATCATATTCATTGCATTCCTCGATCATTTTTAATTTTTAAACAAAGTTTTTCAAGCATCGTTGTTTAGGTGACCGGAGCAATACGGAGCAGTATTCATATACACATTCTATTATCATATGTAACAATGCATAGTCATCAAATGTTAAGTACTTAGTGTTTATTTTCCGTATTTTACTTTATAAAAAGATTTTATGACAATCAGCACTTATTATTTTCAAAATCTAATAATGTTTTCATTAAAGCTATAGATTATAATAATGCGTTCTTCAAAGTTTTATTATGTAGTCACATTCTATGGTATTATTGATTAATTATTAATTACGGAAAAAACTCTAAGATGCTGAGATGTTCACTTACCCCTTTTCTATTGTACTTCATGCATTCATTATTATTTTCATCAGCCTAGTAGTTTTAACATAGCAATCACGTCGATTTACACGTAAGAAAAATCAATACATAATATAATATATCATAAAAATTACAGTAAAACTAAATTATATTTTATTACAAATGTTTGAAAAATAAAAAAATATATTCATTTTGGTATCTGCTAATCAATTTTATAAACAAAAAAAAAAGGTATATTTTTATAGATTTATATAGAGAAATCGTGTGATTTTTACGTGAGATATGTTCAAATCGAAATACAAAAAAAGTGTTTGCATATAACAAAAGATTTAAAAATAATTGCAGGCAAACGAGGTGACCATAATAGGAGTTATCATCCGGATGATAGTAACACCTATTATGGCCACCCGGTCTACCGACAACTAATGTTGAACCTTTAATTATAAACAATTTTTTTGATAGATTCTTGATACTTTGCGATATCTCACGTCAAATGAGACAAATTCCGTGATTTATTAGTTATTATTTGTAAGTAAAAACTATATTGTTTAGGGTAATTTAAAAACCCACATTATGGTTTTTAATTTTACACTCACACCTTCACACATCCACACGTACACCCAACATAAAAAATAGGATGTAATATCAAATTGTATTTTATTGAGCTCGGAAAATTATGAAATTTAATTGCTATTTTAATTTTAAAGAATAAAATTGAGAACATCATTATGTAATAAATTCCATGGTATAAGGTTTCACGTGCGAACGCTACTCACAATCCACGCTCTGCACTTGCTTCTACTCTATTATACACAGTTTAAGTTTACTTCAATTATTCGCACTGGCGTATTAACGAAATATGATTATGTTTGACTTTGTTTTTTAGATGGCTAGAAGGAGAGCTAGTATAGCGACGATCTCGCGACCGCTGATGGGCAGCAATCAAGATATTTCAAAGGCAACGAGTCTATCACCATTTTTTCTTTTTTGCTTTTTTGCGCATTTTAGGACGTTCGTTTTTACGCTTAATAACGCATCCTGTAAAATAAACCATTTTTGTTTTGACAAAAATTTGCTTTCTACAGGCTTTTAACAGATTTTTGTAACAACAAAGCTGTTTTGGTGTGCTTCGCTTCAACAATTTCTTGGAATATTGGCGATCCGCATGCGGTTACAATTGCATCTAATTTATAGTAGTATTTAATTTAGATGCCATTCAGTTAACAGTGTAGAATGTTTCTTAAACCAATATGATTTCATTCACTGGATATCGAAGTAGTATCGAAGTAGTATACGAATTAACGTAGCTCATTTATTAACATTAATTAATGAGGACTAAAATTTTCGTATAATAATGCATAAAAGAAATTCAATTTTTATTTATTAATACTATTGTCATCATTAATGTAAATGCATGATTATATATAGAAGCTTATATTAACTCTTAACGATTGTTTTCTTACGCTACTTTTAATTTTAGGAACTACCAAGGCAGAGAAATTCCGTATCTGGGAGAGTTCCAGGATTGCGAAGGCCTTCACTATGTTACGAGACGCCAAAATGGGAAATTGAAAAGTTAGACCGGACAGAGTAGGTATTTTCAATATTAATAAAATAATTCGTTTGCTCATAAATGGCGCGGCAGCGCCCTGTCCCAAAATTATAAAGGAACGATGTGGCACAAATTAAAAGAAGAAAATATCGATGCAATCATTAAACATTTAAAAAATGGAAAACAACTTATATAATAAACGGTTTTGCTAATTTGTTGATTCTAGTAATGAAACAATTTGCCAAAAATACTTTGGTATATTATAAAGAGAAATTTTACTGTAAGCACTTAGATTTTTTTTAGAATAGAAAAGCTTTAAAGTTTTAAACTTGCTTATTCATTTTAATATAATACGAATTCAAAAAATGAAGGTTTTAAGGGGTTGACTATAATTCTAGCCAAGTCACCTTATATTATTATATTTATTGGGATTTGACATTCGTATATATAGCTAACTAAAATACATGCTAAAGTATATCTATATATAGCAAGGCAAGATGGCGCAGGTTAGCCACTAACCTCATTTGGAGCCTAATATACAGATTAAGCGCTGGCTAACCTGCGCCATTTTGGATGGATGTCAAATCCCAATAGGCCAGGAGGTTCGTCTCCGGCAGGGCGCGGAGAGCAAGTACTATGCTCAGAAATTATGTACACTTTATTTTAACAACGTATAATTATGTAAAATTATATGATTCTATATCAATACTATATCTACTGATATACTGGAAATAAGTTAATCAAGGTAATTGTCTCACTAGTCTTTAATTAAATTTTTAGCACCGCGATAGATGTCTCGTTAAAGACTCTTCATTTCATCCACCTGCGACAAAATATTTTTTTTTTCGATTTTTTTAATACTTATTGATCGGCTCTAAAATTGAACTTCAAACTATACAACTTTAAACGATAGTAAAATTTGAGCCTGATATCTGTTCCTGTTTCCTAGTTATAGAGCGGACAAATTTAGAGCATGCTGACACATACACACACACACGCGCGCACGCGTGCGTCCACACAAACATTTTCTAAAAAATGCATATTTTGACTCAGGGTGCTTAGTTCTGTTTATTTTATTGGCCTTGGGTACAATGACCCTGTTACAATGCCACCATTCATGTTTGTTTATATTTCAAGGGAGTTAATTTGTTTGTTAGCGAAGCCTATAGATAGTTGGAGGACTCTACCACCCAACTACTGGACCTACAGTTTCAAGTGGGTTCCGAACCACCGAGACCACGGTGACAGTTACCACATGAAAAATTCGTGTTTCAGTGGTGCCGGCTTTTTTCACGGGAGCGGGGGAATCGAACCCGAGACCTTTAGGTTAGGAGTCCGACACGCTACCGTTGAGACACCGTGGCTCTCGCAGGGAGCTCAGAAACATCGAAATCTCGGAGTCCACAAAAATCACCGCTACAATGCTTTCTCTTTGAGAAAACAAAACTTATTCTTCCTCCCTCTAATTCTCCTCTTTTTTGTCGAAAAAACTAGATTTGAATACATTTTCATTTCATTATATAGTTCGTTAGCGACGGAGGGGGGGGCTAACTTCGTTTCGTTTATTTGAATCTTTTTCTCTCCTCCGCGAGCGCAGTAGCGCAGCATTAAAACTTGGCCAATTGAATTTTCTTACGTAATACTTAATTATTCTATCAAGTAAACTCCGGGGGCCGGTCCTCTCGTGAAAAACGAGAAGAGTGTTGTAGTGTATAAGCGCTGAAGTGATTTTGCACGGCAGCGTCGTATACACCTACTGAAATACACAAAATTTTCCGCGGCGACAACGAAACTATATACCGCCACTATAGTGCTACGCTACGCCCTACCATTTCAGTTAATACCGCGCGCGAAGAAAACGCTATAACAGTGGTAAATGCGCCTCTTTCTCTTTCTTCTGTACGATACTTTTGCCTTTGAGCGTCGAGTTCATAGGTCGTTTTCTTTTTTTTCGGGTGCCGGTAGGAAGGAAGAGAGGTTGTACTCTTTTCGCGATTCTCGCTAGAGGAAATGTTTCGGGCTCAAAGGACGACTGGATGCTCGCTCACGCCCTTTTCCTTCTACTACACAGCGCTTTATTACTCGAGGTTTTTTGAAGCGAGAAAGAAAGAGAGAGGCAGATAGAGCCGTACTATTGCGCTCGTCACTACCGTTTGCTCCGATAATTCCTTTGTGGTCCGATTTATGACGGGATTATGAAAGAAGGGGTTTTATTTTATTTGTATGAAACGATTATTCGATAATGTTATTTGCGTGTAAGCGTTTGAAAATAAAATAAAAAATAAATTGTACACTCGTGTTCTCAGAGCAAATAATATATATTAAACAGCCAGGGTCGCATTATGAGGACATAAATATTCCGTACGAGTGCGCGCTGTTAGCGCGAAAACGGGAGCCATTTTAGCATAAAGCCCCGGTATTATCTTTTTCGTCGAAAGGAGGGGAGTACAAGCGACGCTTATTTAAACGGCCATTGTTTGCCCCCTTGTGCACACAGGCGGCGAACGAGAGGAAAATCGCGTGCTCCGCTACGGCAGCTACGGTTAAGTTTCGGTTTTGAGTCAACAGTTTTCCGTCTAACTGGATTTTAAACATATTCGTAACTTAATCAACGGCGAAGGGTAATATGTTTTGTCGACAGGGAGAAGAAGCTTGTAGTTTATAAAATAAAGGCAAAGCAGGGCACACGATGTAAAGAGAGTAAAGGTAAAAGTGCGCGCAAGAAGCAAAGGCTTGTCTTATTTGCCCGGGGGAGCTTTTAGTTCACGCGGAAGTCTTTGAAGGTCGGATCGATGGTTTGATGTCATTTGCGATCGAGAACAGGGCAATCCCTCATGAACGAGAGCCGAGGCGAGGCGCAAGAGCCTTGCAAAGCCATGCAAATAAAATGAATCAAGGAAACCGAAGAATGTGCATTGAAAATGACATTTACGGTATCATTTTCTGTTATTGTATGTATGTATGGGGGAAGCCATGGTGGGACGGAGTGCTCGAGGAAAATATCGTAGACATTTTCAATTTCATTCGGTGTGAAGCTAACGGAAGAATAGCAATAATATCGAAGTTTTATGTAAACTGAATGGACTATAATAGGTACTCTTGAAAGGCTTTGGTTTAATCGAACAAAAATAACTTATATAACTTTTAAAATATTATATTAGTAAATAACGTCGAAAGTACAATATTCCATATGTAACTTATAAATACTATTCATTTGCGCATTCTCGGCGATTTTTTCAAGTCAAAATAATAAACAATCATTTATGAAAAAATAAGAAGCGACGTTTTCTTTGCTCCAGACTTACTACAACTTACTCTCTCCATCCAATTGAAATTTAAAAAAGATGAAAATTTAACAAGACTGGCATCTTCTATCATTTCATCAAAAAGTACCGGAACTTTTATTGTAAAGAATTCACAGTTTCATTGTAAGATTCATCAGAGATGGCATAAGTGTATGTGTAAGCTTAAAATTTCTATATGATATATACCATCAAGACTATATTTCTTGAACTAAAGGAGGACCAAGCACCCCCGGGTATTTGGGTTTTAGGCCTTTTTAAATGATTCCGTGTTAAAAATGTCCTTAAGAAACTTTCAAGTTACAAATGTAATAATTTAATATACCAATATTGAAATTTAAAATATATTAGAAGTTTAAGGGTTTTGTATTGAAATTGAATACAATAACCGATAACAAAAAACGAAGTATAGAAAAACGAAATAAGCAAAACGTCCAATTACAATATGACGCCGATAAGCAGAAAGCCGAGCGGCCGTGGCTAGGCTGATAGCGTTTCTGACTCGCGAGTCGGCGGCTCTGGTTCAAGCCCAACTGAGGGGCCGGTATAAGCTAGAATGCACCGAAACCCACTAGAGATAAAGAAGAGTCTCATTAATAATTTCGCTGTTTTCCGTGATAACAGAAGTCCCACATGGTCCGAGCAGCTCATATTGAGTACGTCAATTTTCTGGGCCATGGAAGTGATACGTGTGGATACACTTAATCAGTCATGTTAAATCCACTTTATCTATAATACATTGACTATCTCTATCATTTTAAATAAATAAATCACATTACAACAATGGTTTTTTTATATTTTAGGTAACCTCATCATTTAGCACTGATTTGACTAGGGAGGTCTGTGACGAGCCACCTTAATAGACTTCAGCTGTAAATAATATTTTGACGTCGGCTCAGAGTCGGCGGAGAGCATGAGGAATTAGGATGAGGTTGGGGTTAAAATAAATGTATGAAATTAATTAACTTTAAAATAAAATCCTTTAGAACGGTAGAGCAGATAAAAAAAAACAAATAATAAAAGTAAAAAAAAATATAAGTAAAAAAATGAGGTAAAAAATGAAGTGCGCGGTGTTACGCGGTCGCGTTGTTCTCGCGGGCTCGCGAAACTCTCAGGGCGTTCCTGGAGTGTCCTGGTGACACTGAGCGAGGCTCGAGGTGTCACCCCCTTTTTGCCCTTGTGCGGACGTCTGCACTGGGCGAGAGTCAGGACACTCCATGCGCCGATAGCGACGAAGTCGCTGTTGGCGAGGAGGCGACAGCCTGGTGAGGACCCGGATGTCCCTCTTCGGCGGAGCGCGGAGGCCGAGTGTGCTCCGAAAAAATCGGAGCGGAGCAGGATGTGGCAACTTTTTTACCGCAAGGCGGCGGTAAAAAAGTTGCCAGATAGCCTGCGGTTGGGGTTGCAAGCGGCGTGCTCCCCTCCCCGTAAGTCCGCGGGCGCGGCCCATCAGCCGAGTCGTGACGCGAGCTTCTCCGAAGCTCGCGGAGCCGATCGATAATCCCGCCGTTCGAGGAAAAAGTCGAGCTCGCAAAATTCCCCAAACTTCAGAAGTAAAAAATATAAAAAAGAAAAATAAGTTCGCGATCGTTGCGGACGTCAAGCTTATTATTACATTGTAATACTTTTATTGAGATTCTTACCTTCTATATCAGTCTAACAGATTGATAGAACCTCCTTCATAACTAAATAAGTTACAGGTCCTGCGCCAACTCTCATTGGCAGAGTTGATAGTTATTACATCGTTCTTCTTCATTGTACACAGGTACAATAAAACTAACACTCAAGGAATATAAATTATAATCAGGTTCTGGCTTAGTATTACATTGTGATACTTTTATTGAGAGATTGAGGACTCGTCTGAAACATTTTAGCATCTACTATGAGCAGATAAAAAATTGTATTATGCTGAGCACTTCCATTTGTGGATATGATTTTCACAATAACACATAATTTTGGCTTTTCCCAGTATTCAAATGTTATATTTTACATAAAAAACTTTTGATTTTCATACTTCTGCATCTTGTTTGAGAAAGGCCGTTAAATATAGTGAGTAACATGCTGTGGGTGTTAGAAATAAATATGAACACCATGAGTAAAATTAACTGTGACA
>UXGD01005019.1:0-15537 GCA_900474315.1 Torymus auratus
TTATTTTTATTGCAAAATAATTTGCAAAAACGTGATTTTTTCCAGTTTTTCTCTAATAACTATTTTAATATTGACTTAACAAGAAAAAGTACAAGAATAAAAGTTGTTCAGAATTGAATTTCCAATAACGTTGGCTTGGTCCAAAAACTAAAAAAAATTTTTAACAATCGCGAAATTGTTAATAAAGTTGAGAAAACTGAAATACTTTTATGTCGATGAAATAAATACAAAAAATTATTATTTCTTTTTGCAAAAACTCTGAAAGATGTCTTTTGGTAAGTAAAACATGTAACCCCAAGCGCATTTTCCTATTTCAAAATGGAGGCTTGTTACAAATTTATTTATGTGTAAATTTCGGGTAGCTGTCAAATTTTTGCTTTTATACAACATGTCATGTTTTTTACAACAAATATCCGTTGCTAGGGACGTATTTTAGCGAGTTTTGATTTTTAAATACTGACACCAAGTGTATTGAAATGCGCTTAAAAAAACACGAAATTTAAAAAAAGAAGTTAGCAATCGGACTAATGGGAGCCGAGATATCACACTTTTACATTATAAACGATTACTTCGATAGTAATACTATAATAGAATAAAATTTTTTCGAAAGCTTTTGATGCCCTGATTTGTCTTGAACAAGCAACAATTGATGCGAGCGAGCTTCCTTTGAAATACGAGCCGTATAACGAGCAAATTTTTTGACCGGACATGATTATTAACGAAATTGCGGAGTAATAGCTCCACTAATACATGCTCGACTGTGGTGAAATCGTCGCGGGCAGCTAGGAAGTGTATCGCTGTTCTCCTTTTGCGCAATTACTGGGATTTCACGGGTGCGAAGTGCAAATTCATTATAGGCAGTCGTTGAATATTCGAATGTGCTAATTAACGGCTGAGCACTAAGTGCTCTGGGCAGTGTCTGCATGTGTGAATGAATTTTGAAATAGTCGCGCGTGTCGCTGGCCAAAACAATTAGGAGATATTATATATCTGACATGACGCCACACGACACGCACCATTGGAGCGCTTTTCCAAAAGCTTATGGTAATAGTAACCAATTCGAGCATTTTGTGCTCACATTAATATATTAAACATCCATTTTCACCGCTTATGATTTATAAAACAATGTACCCATCGAACCGATAAGTACATCCGTTTTGCTAATGTTCCACGCTTGCGATTGATCATTTAATTCGGGAGCAAGAAAAGTAAGTATTTAGCAATTTCGGAGTGGCTATATCACAGTTTTTATAAAAAAATAGAGTAAAATAGTATTTTATTTACTTTCGACCCGCAAATTTTACTTTCGACAGATTTACGAGAAATATGTGCAACTTTCCCCCCAATTTTCGAGGGCGAAAGGTGTCCATTTTGGGTCAGTGTGGAATAAAAAATATAATCGTATTTTTTTAATCCTTTTTAGTAAAAAAACGTACTTACATATTTTAACATACAACGAGTCCATGCTTTACCACATTTTTTATAAAGAATTAGAGACAACAAATTATATAATTGTATTTTTTTATCATTTATAGTAAAATAAGGTCCTTATATTTTTTAACGTACGACCAATAGTTTTTGAATAAAAAATTGTTTAATGTTTTGGAATAGACGATTCTTGGACAATTTTTTACTGGAAAACTATAGATCGTCCGGTAATACATGTTTTCTACTTATGATTGGTCTAGGTTTTTCTACGTAAATAAAGTAGATTTTCCCTAATTGTTTATAATAATTGTTTATAAGTAATTACTTGACTATCCCACGTCCACGCCCTAAATAAATAAATAAATAAATTTAAAAATTAACATACTTTTAAATCTTCATAAATGAATTTAATTATAATTATGGCATAAATATTTGTTGCAAAAATTATAAATTTTGTTACTCAAAATTAATTAAAGGAATCAGTATTTTATCGGTTTTCGTATTATAAATATATGCAATGTAACGGTCAATAAAAGAAACATTATTTTTTACCGAAAATAACGCCTTTTTAAGATAAGGTAACCTATGGTCGTAGGACATGAAGAAAAGCCAACTTCAAAGTTCCGCGCGAAGAAAAGCCAAAAATGAGCCCATCATCTGGCTTTTCTCGGCGCGAAACTTTAAAGTTGGCTTTTCTCCACTCTTGACTCTTGCTTGGTATACAAAATATATAGTATTCTCCACATTATTTTTTCAATGATAAAATCGATCAAAGTACATGTGAAAGCTCTGTCCGTATATATATCATAATGATGATGATGATGATGAAGCTGGAAAGTTCACTATAGGTAAACATAACCTGGATTTAACGAAAAAGAGGCGAGAAAATTAATGAGATGTATAGAGACTGACCAGCAAACACACTTTCTTTGAACTTCAAGGTCTCGCGTACGTGATGTGCTCAAAGGAAATTGCCATGCAAGTCATTCACAGGCGGATAAGTATGCAAATATTTTTTCTTACTTTCTCATGATCTAACTATATGAAATGTACATAAACCAAATATGGACTTGAAAAAAGTGTATTAGTATATGATAATAGTACTACAGATCCAACCGTCAAGCGTTTCTTGTTTTTAGGAGTATTGGGATTTAAAGTGCCATGGCCGAAGCAAGGCAACAAGCAATCTAGAATCTATAAGTACGAACAGGATAGACATACTGTCAATCAGGTCACTATGATCGAGCGTGAAATGCGATTTTATCGAAAATACTTCACGCTCGATCGTTATGACTCAGAATTCTGGAAATTATATTTAAATCATTATCTCGTTTCTATAACTGAATTGATATTTACTTAACGATTTCAAAATTATCTTTTAGACAATGATTCCAATTCATTTATTTATCTTGACAGCTGCTTAGTTGTTTAATAAAATAATTTGTTTTCCGGATAATACTGAGAATAAACTATATTCAATCGGTGTGACTATTATTATTTATGACATTATGTTATTTGATATCACTATAAATTTATTCAAAGGACCATTCCAATCACTTTTCTTTGAATTATCATTCAGCTATCGTTCATATTTTTATCCTAACTTCCTAACTTTATTCACTAAGTTGAGATGCATTTAAATAACATAGAGCTCAACCGAACTTAAAAGTCTACGAAAAGAAAAAATGGTATATGTTCTAAGAGATTATTTCAAGGTTCAAATTGGTCCACCGTATGATTTTTGAGATATCTCAAGAAATAAAGTGAAAAAAAATTTCTTCTTCTTTTTTCCTACCAAAAAAGACAGTAAAAGCTAAAATTTAAGCTTTGACTTGTTTGAAAAATATTGATTTTCAGAAAATTATAAGCAATCAAAGATAACGTAAAAAAATGGTTAAAAATACAATCCTTATTGCTTTGCAAAGAGAAAGCTTGATATCAGTGAAATTTTTCGACTCTGATTTTTGATATTTCTGAGCTCCCTGAGTCAAAATATGCGTTCTCTAGAAAATGTCTTTTTATTTTTGTCTCCGGATTTGTATAGCGGTCGGAAGTAGTCACATTTTCTTAAAGATCTTGAAATTACCTATCAATCCATATGTTTGTCGGCCCGATCGGATAATATTAAGTCGGTTAAACAAAATAAAGAAAAATATGGAAAAATCAAAATTTATTTTTTGTCGCCACGTTTGGATATCGCTCAAAAGTAGTCAGATTTTCTAAAAGGTCTTTAAATTACCTATCAATCCATATTTTTTTCCGCCCGATGGGTTAAAAAAAATAAAGAAAAATATAAAAAAATCGAAAATATTTTTTTACGGCTTAAAGTTACCTATAATCCATATTTTTGTCAGCCTGATCGCATAATATTAGGTTGGTTAAACAAAATAAAGAAAAATATGGAAAAATCTAAAATATTTTTTTACGGTGTTGGGTTTGGATATCCGTCAAATATAGTCACAACTTCTTAAAGGTCTTGAAATTACCTATCAATTCATATTTTTTTCCGTTCAAATAGATGATTTTAAGACGGTATAAAAAATAAAGAAATATATGGAATAATGCAAAACAATTTTTTTCACCGTTTACACAGAAATTGTACTTTAATATCCTAGAGCTATCATTATAAAATTAATGAAAAAAACAGGCCTGAATTAAAGGATATTTGAAATCTTTGCTGTGCTATATGGATTTTAAAACCATTCTATGAGTTGGCGGAGTTTTAAAGCAAACGCCGAGTTAGCAGGTTTTCGTAGAAAATGCCGAAAGATTTTTGAAGAAACGCAATTAATTTATAAATTATAGCTTATTGAATAACTATTTCTAAAACGTTATTTTTTATAAAATTAAACTTTTTGTCTCGACACAACTATAATATATTTTTAATATAGGTAGGATTAGCTGTGCTTGTAACATGTGACTATATTTTAACAGATATAACGTGCGACGTCACTGTTTTGAACATAGTATTTATCGTATAGCAGAAAATCCATGGAACTTTGAACTTTTGTATGACTATCGTTTTTAATTAATTTAACCCTGCTATCGAAATACCGTGCTAGAAAACCAGTCCAGTAATTTTTACAGTTTTATTCACCCCTGCATTGTGCCGTGCGTATCACACAAATACGGATTACTGGACTGGTTTTCTACGAAAAATTGAAGATGTTATCCCAGTTCCATTTATGTGCTGACTTAAGTTCGCACTTAAGACACGCCTTTCCGTGCGGTAAGTAGCCCTTTCTGGCACCGTGTATATCGCACTCGCTACGCTTGTGCGCTAACCTCACGGTGCAAGAAAGGACTACTTAAAGACACGGAAAGGCATGTCGGCGGACTTAAGGCAGGCAGTACTATAAAATATTGTACGATACACGCGCCTTAAGAGACACTTTCTGGCACGGCGTTAGCGCCCGAGCGTAGCGAGGGCGCTAAACTTGCCGTGCCGGAAAGTGCCACTTACCGCACTAGTATCGTAATATACTAGTAAGATACACGTGCCTCAGGAGACACTTTCTGACACGCTACTTACCGCACTAGTATCGTAATATACTATTCTGAAAAAAAATAAACATTTTTATAAAATTGTTTGTGAACGTATTGCCTTTACTACTGCTGGTAATAGGCATAAAGATAATGTTATCGCAGACTTTGCAATACTTATAAAAGGCAATAGTATATAAGGCAGGACATTTTCTTACTAGTGAAGTATGGAAAGTTAAAATCAGACATTTATTAACGTATTCAAACGATAAACCTTGAAAATGATACTTTTAAATATTTTTATATTTATTATAATTTGTCTTTACGAATCATTAGTTACGAGTATCAATCCATATGATACATTTAGTCCTTATTCCGGTATCTTATAATTATACTAAGTATTATTCTTCAATATAATACTACATTATTTTGTTCTTAATCCTCAGCTGGACTGATTAACAAGATATACATTATTAATCCATGTTGTGGTACAAATAACGAAGGTACGAAAATATTACCACCAGGGTACGTCCATACCCCAGGAGTGGGTATACATAAGATCCATGCTTATTTGAAGAATTGGAACGATGCTAGAAATACATGCATCCGTGAAGGCGGTAAGAAATTGTAAAAGTTTCAAGTTTTCTGGAAAGAAATTTACATCAATAATTGTTCTTTTCTGTATATTATGAAAATAATTACAATGGCCATTATGAACATAATTTCTAGGTCACCTATGCATCATCAATAACCCTACAGAGGATCGACTTGTGCGGGAACTGGGAAATAGCATAGGAGCAACTCAAATTCATCTCGGAATGCATGATCTGTACAAAGAGGGGGACTGGGTCACAATTTTAGATATGCCGCTTAGAGGCAGGTACACAAACTGGTGCTTGGATAATCCAAATAATGGTAATGCAGACAGAGATGAGCATTGTGGTGCCTACTGGGTGTCACAAAATGGTTGGAACGATATTAAGTGCGATGATCGCTACCAGTTTGTGTGCGAAATTAGGATATAATAAGAATATTCATTGATTTTTGAAAAAATTACAACTGTGATTTTATTAACTTTTCTTACCTGTATGGAAATTTTTATTTTTTATTTGCTTTATTGTAAATTGTATCCCCCATAATGGGTATTATATAGCCACCGAAGAAAGAAATATTTGAGTCAAATGCGCGATTCATTTGAAAGTCTATTTTTTCAAGTGTTTGACCTAAATGAATAATATTCTTAACAGTTACAAAATATTCATTAACAGTTAATACGCCATAGTTTACATAGCAAGCGTTACTTTTATGCCACTCTAACCTCAAAATCATAACTTCAATATGATTATTCGGCTCTCGTGGTATAAAATACGAGTCGAAACTGGCGCGGATGGTCATTATTTAGCGTGACGTTTTTCGCATGAGCATCGCCCGTGCAAAAAACGACACATGAGTTCAAACTCTTTTTACGAAGTGAAATTCTTACGTGTCGAAATGTACTATGTTACCTACCAAATGATCCATTTCTTATTAATACACGTGAATTTGACTGAATTCAAATACATATTCATTAACAGTTAAGCCGGCGCATTTGCTTCAAATATTTCTTTCTATCAGTGCGTACATTTAATATAGATGATAATAATTTTATGTTTATAGTCGTATGTTTAAACCGTCTATGAACTTTATCACTTTTTTACACTGATTAACTTCACTTACAAGTCAAAAATGAAGTCCACTGCTCACAATATTGTCAAATGAGCCCTTTTTCATACGATATGGGGATTCTAATCTCATACATACTCTATTCTGTTAATAAACTGACTGGTCACTCTGCAACAAGCTGTAGGAAAACGAGTAAAAAAAATTCTAAAAATCGCCGAGAAAAGCTGAAAACTAAGCTAAAAAAATATTAACTTTTCAGGAAATCATTAGAAATTGAAGATTCAAAGAAAATAGTTAAAAATTTGCTTTCTTTTAATTAATTTAGTTTAATTTAACTTCTGGAAGCGGTTTCCGAGTTGGTACCTTTTCCAATCGGATTCTGAGATGATACCTTCTTTTACCAACTCGACGATATATTCTTTCTTCTATACAGGAGCTTTTAGGATTCTTAGTTATTTTCAATACACCTCTTGTAGCCCAAGTATTATAATTATTAGAGGATTTTGCGCGGATATAACCATAATACACATTCTATATACTTTGATCACGCATACATTTATAAACGAGCTAATAATGTGAAGTAATCTGAAGTAACTGTTTTCAGATACTTGGTCAGTCAGAATGCCAATAAAAGCGTTTTAGTTTAATTCGAGATTTATTGTGATGGCTTTTTATTCATAGATAAAATAATATAAATTAATAATTTTTCTTGGTAATAATGTTATACTATATCTATATATTTCACAAGATAACCAACCCGCGTGAAAATATTATGAGATCTCATATGAGATCGTGATTGATGCTAACAACAATCTCATATGAGATCTCATATGAGATCTCATATGAGATTTCATCTGTAATTTTAATTAATTAATAAATAATTTATTTTCAATGTAAAAAGATGAATAAATATTATGTTTTAATAAATATGAAAAAAAGAACAAATAAAGCTTTATCAATACATTTTATTAATAATAACTAGCTACTATACCTCACTCGCTAACGCTCGCTTGGGTAATGCACTTTTACATGCATATGCATGCACCTTGTAACAATAGGCTAGCATTTAAATGGCGATTTTATAAGCTTTTAAATAAAAGTTTGTGATATTGAATATTTATCAAATAATGAATGTAAAATTGGAAATTAATATACGATATGTCATCAGTCGTCCGGAAGCAATGTATCGTTTGTTAAAATATCCTTCAAATGAAATATCATATGTCACTTATAGCTTACCGATCTGTAACGTCGGCTGGCATAGCCGCGAATTTATGAATAAATGGTATAGAACATCACATGTACCTTTTAAATTAAGACTAAGTATTAATGATGAAACAACTTCTAATATATCTTCCAATTCAGAATATGGAAAGATGCTGATTTAAGAAATTCTTTTTAATATGACAAGGCGACAATTTCTAGTTAGGTTCACAATTAGGTTAGGACATGCCATGATCTTCTTCTTCCCGACGATATCTACGTTCCGGTATCTAGATAAGCTTTACATAAACTTTCCAAAAAGACATCCACTATATTATATAATAATACTTTTAATTGATACAAGATTTATTTACACTATGTTTAATTGATAGTAGTTTCTTGAAAACAATGAACATTTTTATAAAATTGTTTATGAAAGCATTGATTTTACTACTGCTGTGTAATAGGCATAAAGATAATGTTATCGTAGACTTTGCAGTACTTATTCATGGCAATGGTTTGTAAGGCAGAACATTTTCTTACTGGTGAAGTATGGAAAGTTAAAATGAGACATTTTTAAAAATATATTTATTTGGCGTTATATTCATATCATAAACCTTGAAAATGATACTTTTAAATATTTTTTTATTTATTGTAATTTCTCTTTACGAATCATTAGGTATTAGGTATCTTCGCCCAGATGCTGAAATTCATAATCGTGACGGTATATTATCATTATACTAAGTATATTTATTCTTAAATATAATACATTATTTTGTTCTCAATCATCAATAGGAAGTATCGACAAGATATACATTATTAATTCACATAACTGTACAAGTGAGGGAGAGAGGACAATGGTACCACCAGGATACTTCTATACCCCGGGAGTAGGTATACATAAGATGCACGGTGAAAACATGTCATGGAACGATGCTAGAAATACATGCATCCGTGAAGGCGGTGAGAAATCGTGAAATTACTAAATTTCAATCATTTCTGTATTTTATGAAAATAATTAGAATTACCATTACGAACATATTTTCTAGGACACCTATGCGTCATCAATAGCGCTACAGAGGAAGCAGTTGTGCATAAAGCTGCATCAAAACTACGCATGTGGATAACTTATTTCGGATTGCATGATCAGTTCCGTGAAGGGGACTGGAACACAATTTTCGATCAGTCAATTAATGGCATGTACAAAAACTGGCATTCGAACAATCCAGATAATGGGATGGGAAATGAGGATTGTGCTACCTACTCGGTAAAATACAAGGGTTGGAACGATATTAATTGTGACAGAGCAGAAAATTTTATATGTGAAATTGATGTAAAATAAGAAAAAAAAAATTAGTTATTTCCATTGGAAAACTATATCCATTCTTTCATTTTTTGTTTAATGGTTTTTTCTTTGAAATTCATTGTCACAGAGCTGTATTGTAGTGCTAGGTTTATATATAAGTGTACAATAATTGTTTAATATTTAGAGAATAATTTTTTACTATAAATTTTTTTATTACTTATTTATTGCAGTATCCGGATGTTTATACCATATTGTAGTACACTGGAGGTACCATTATATTATGTATGATCCCACGCAATTGTACTATATTTGAGTACTCTGTGAAGCAGTACATAATAAATTGTCAATAGTGTTTTAGTTTTCAATATTGTTATTAGTTTGACAAAGATGAAAATTAAATACTTGATCTTCTAGATTATTTGCTCTACATCTATAGTTGCAATCTCAATTTTTTCATCTAATACGACTCCTAAATATTTAAAACTTTTAATTTCATAAAAATTATATTATTTCTTTTTATATACATATATTCTTAGGTACATTAATCACAATAATTTTCAAAAGCAACAAATACTGTTTTTCTCATATTTGTGTGACACTTTTATTTAGATAGAGGTTCATGATATCTTCTGCGATTTGTCATGATTTCATAATTGATATGACTTAGTATTGCCCCTCAGGTACCCCTCTCATGATACTTTTGTAATCAATAAAATTATTATTAATTTTTAGGCGTGGCTACTACACGGAAGAACCTTATATAGTTTCTTCATCATGAAAAATGTATGACCGCAAAAAACTAACATTTTTTGGGTGAATAAAAACCCCGTCAGAGCATTTTTTACAATGTATGTATGGATGGACGTATGTGCAAATCTACCGAAATCTGTGACAAAACCCGAAATATGGTTCTTAAATTTTTTTTTAGCACACCTACCAGACCTGGTTTTTCTCGTTTGTAGTATATATAAGAGAAATTCGCTGTTGTACAGCGCTTATCGAGTGGTATACTTGTTCTAGAACAACTTCTTACTTGTTAAGAAAATGGCAAAAGAAGCCCTTCTCTTCAAACATCAGCCATTTAGCCCAGAAACGATCTACTCAAAGATTCAAAAACGAAATTAAAACTAGAAAAAGGAGCTTTCATTCCTTTTTGTAAAAATTAAAAAATATTGTTTCCTTCAAAAGTTACAAGGGTTTGAAGATGAACGTCGAAAAGGTTTAAAAAAGTTGGCGCTGTGGATTCCTGCAATTTTTTGCATTTTATGCCTTTTTGACGTTCATCTTCAAACCCTTGTAACTTTTGAAGGAATCAACATTTTTTAATTGAAAAAAAAGGAATTAAAGCACTTTTTTCTAGTTTTAATTTCTTTTTTGAAACTTTGAGTAGATCGTTTCTGGGCTAAATGGTTGAGGTTTGAAGAGAAGGACTTTTTTGCTATTTTCTTAAAAAGTAAGAAGTTGTTCTAGAAAAAGTATATCCCTCGATAAGCGTTGTACAACAGCGAATTTCTCTTATATATACTAGAACGAGAAAAACCAGGTCTGGTAGGTGCTAAAAAAAAAATTTTAAGAACCATATTTCGGATTTCGTCGCAGATTTCAGTAGATTTGCAGATGTATGTAATCAAGTTCCACTCTTAACTCGAAGAGATTTTAAATGATCGAGCTCAGATTCACAGATCATCACTTATCACATTATTAGCCGACTTTAACCCTTCGTTTCCATTGCACGCAAATCCATTGTAAAATGTAAAAGTGGAAGCACATTTAAAATTCACAAAAAATCGTTTTTTGACTTCAATTTTTAAAGATATCATTCCACACGATATATTGTTAACAAAATTGGTAGCTAATTAAAACATGTGTTTTAATAAAAACAGCAAAATTTGTCAAGAGCTTTTTGTACTTATTAACTCATAGCGATACTTATCAATTTACATAAAAACTTTAAATACAGAAGTTGTAGATCTCATCAAAATAAAAATTTTTTCTTTGGACATTTTTTATGTAGAAGTTATTCATTGCAAATTAAACTTTAGTTGATTTTTTCTTATATTACTCAACAGGATTTGATATTTCATAGTAATATTAAATACAAAAGTTTTAAATCTCATCAAAAGGAAACATTTTTCCATGCATAAAACATTTTTATGTAGGATTGATTCCTCGCAAGTTAAACTTAAAAAAAAGGATTTCCAACGCCGGAATTCACAAAAAATACATTTTTCAAAATGACAAAAATATAAAGATCTCCTTAACAATATCGGTCGTGCATTATATGTAGAAACTGAGTTTTTACATATAGACAGCAAGAAGTTACCCTTCAAGGCGCCCCCCCCCCCATGCCATATTTGTATAATTGTATAATTTTTAAAATTATACTGTTTATCACCTGCTTTGTAAATAGGCAAAGTATCTGCAGTTTTTAAGCAGTTAGGCCATATTTATTTTTCAATACTTAAGTTATAAATGTGTGTTATGGGTGTTGTAAATCTGTATTATTTTTGGAAATAAGAATAATAGTGATTTTCATATTATTGTTGATTTGATTCGGTTTGTTATTAAGGTTTTTTGATGGATTTAGTAAGTTTTGTTCCTATTATCTTTTCAATCTTTGGTTATCTTCATTGATGTAATTCATCTCATAACTATATTAATATGGTTCACTTCATTGTTTATTTTGGTGTTTATAAATTTCCACGTTTGTGTCAGACTGTTACTACTTATAATTCTTTTACTTTTTCATTTACAAATTTGTTTTTGACACCTTTCATTTCTTTATCTAATACTTTAACGTATCCATACAAAAATTGACGTGCTGTTAATGAGGAGAGCCTTTCGATAAGTTGAACCGCAAAAAATGAAAACATCAATTTCTCGCTTTAGAACCATAAGTATCTCTAGCTTTCTAAAATTTTAACTGAAGCTGCGTTTTATACACTAATCTAACTATGTTCAAAGTCTCATCAAATTCTTAGCGTTATTTCTGGTTGCCCTAGAATCTATCAACGGAATCGAATCAAGGATGATTCGCTCTCTTCCCGGGTCGGCTTCCCGCTCTCGACGCACCTTTCAGCGCATCGTCGTCGTCACGATGGACCTCGCTTCGCCTCGGGCGTCATAAGCAGAAAATCCACACGAAAAAAAATAAACAGTAAATCTTGCTGTTTTGCACAAGTTAAATCAACTGGATAAGGAAAACGTAGAAACTGCTCAAAGAATAGTAGAATTCACTTTTTTTTAAGTTTTAAAGTAAATCTACTGTTTATTTGAAATGCGTATCAAAGGATAATGTCAATCTTACTTTACTAAAAAGTGAATTCTACTTTTTTTTTAAAGCAGTTTCTACTGATTCTTATGAAAGTAAAATAAGCATGCTTTTATACAGTTAAATCAACTGCGCAAAATGTAGAATGTATTGTTTTTTTCCCTTGCAACTTTCTGGCCTTGGGTCGTAATATACTATTAACTCATAGCAGATTTTTTAAACCTTTGCAGCGATTCACATCGACTGAAATTGGACTTTCTTCTTCCCATATCCGACGATATCGTATCAGTATCTACCCTAGCAAAAATTGAAAGTGTAAAAAAATGTAAAAAAGTCTAGAAAAGTTGAACCTATATTTCGGAGATATTTTATATTTTTTTACACTTATTTACACTTTCTTACATTTTCGTACACTTTTGTACATTTCACAAAAATTTGTAAAAATCCGTAAAAATTAACAGTTTCCAAAACCTATTTACACTTTGTTGCATTTTTTTTTACATATTTTTTACATTTTTCTACACTTCCTTAAAGTTAATAAAACTTTTATTAACCATAAATATCTACAAATATAAAAGAAAATTTAAGAAAGTATAAAAAAATGTAAAAAAAGTGAACACACGTGTTAAAAACAGTAAAAAAAATGTAAAGGGACATATTAAAAAAAATATAAGGAACTGTAAGAAAGTATAAAAAAACTGCAAAAATGTGTTGAAAAACTGTAAAAAAATGTAAGAAAGTGTAAAAAAGGTATAATAAAGTGTTTATAAATGTAAAAAAGTATAAAAACACTGTAATCAAATCTTAATAAGTATAAAAAACTGTAATAAAATGTGTAAATGAATTTTGGAATTATGAGTATCAAAGAAAGTATTACAAAATCGAAAAGAACTGTAAGATAGTGTACACAAATGTAAAAAAAGTGTAAAGAAAGTGTAGAAAAGGGTAAAAGAATGTAAAAAACGCCCAAAATCTATCCGATGTTTACACTTTTTTTACACGTTTTTACATTTGTTTATACTTTTTTCACATTTTTTTACATTTTTTTTACATTTATTTACATTTATTTACGTTTTGAAATTTTTGCTAGGGTAGATAAGCTTCACATAAACATTCCACAAAGACGTCTGCTATATCCGTACTTTTAATTGATACTACATTTATTTCTACTATGTAATTGGTACTATATTTGTTTGCTATTTATTTCTTGAAAACAATGAATATTTTTATAAAATTGTTTATCAAAGCATTGATTTTACTACTGTTGGTAATAGGCATAAAGATAATGTTATCGCAGACTTTGCAGTACTCATAAAAGTGGTTCGTAAGTCAGGATATTTCCTTACTGGCGAAATATGCAAAGTTAAAGTCAGACATTTATTAACAAATTTATTTGATGTTACATTTAAATCATAAACCTTGAAAATGATACTTTTAAGTATTTTTTTATGTATTATAATTTCTCTTTATTATATTAAGTATTATTATTCAATGTAATACTAAATTATTTTGTTCTTAATCTTCAGCTGAAATGATTAACAAGATATATGTTGTTAATCCATGTTGTGATAAAAATGAGGTAACTCTGAAAATATTACCGCCAGGGTACACCCACACACCAGGAGTCGGTATACATAAGCTCCATTCTGAAAAAAGAAATTGGCACGATGCTAGAAAAATATGCAACCAAGAAGGGGGTAAGAATTATTACAAGCAAATTTTCCAGAAATAAATTTAAATTAATAATCCTACACTTCTTTACAATATGAAAAAAAAAAATACAATGATCATTATAAACATTTTTTGTAGCCAATCTATGCATCATCAACAATGCGAAAGAGAATGCACTTGTCCGACAAGCTGGAAAGAAAGTAGGGGCGAATCAAGTTTACCTCGGGATTCATGATCTGTTCGCAACGCGGGATTGGGTCACAATTTTTGATCAGCCGCTTAACGGCACGTACACATACTGGTGCCTTAACGAACCAAATAATGGTTTAGATAAACAAAATGAGCATTGTGGTACGCAGTGGCTAGAATATAACAGCTTCTGTTGGAACGATAATGATTGTGAAGAGCCGCACCAGTTTATGTGCGAAATTCATTTAGAATAAGAATACTCATTGATTTCTCATAAATTTCAAGACTGTGATTCTACTAACTTTTCTTGCTTATAGAGAAATCGTTTCAGATAATCACTTAATTTTGTTAGATTAATCTTTGTGAACGAATCCCCTCTCCATACATATAATACTATATAGTATAAGTCGCGCGAACTGTAGGCGAGAGAGCGCGTGCGAAGCGTGTTCTCTCCTCATTCTGATTGATCAGGATGCAGATCAGACCAGACACGTCTTGTTAATTATCACAACATTAGGAGTGTTTTAATAGAATGTATATTAAAAGGATGAACTGAATGATCCGGATTGAAACCAGATGAATATTTTCAACCAGAAAATTAGTACTCGACTCTACTGTTTTTATATTATAGCATGATTTTAATCACATCACACAATGCAACAATAGAACCAGTTTGTTGAACCATATTACTCAGAATTAACAACATGTTAAGAAAATACATTAACCAAATACATACATTAACATTATAATCTTTTAAATTAGTATGGGACATAATTGTTTTACACGCCTTGTGGTAACCGACTATAAAAATATTAACCCATTTAATAGGTGTTGACTAGCCACTTTACATGCCAAGGATTACGGAGAGAAAAATAAGATTAGAAAAGAAGTTGAGACGGGTACAGCAAACGGCGAGAAAAGAGATAAGTACAGGAGAGAAAGATAAGGAGAGTGTAACAAACTGAATCAAGCGATTGTTGGCTAAAAACAGGTAAACCCCAGCATCTAGTTAACCTTAAAGGATACACTATCTGTTTGATATACAGCAGGAGAGGGTCAGGGGTCCGAATCACGGGTTCGCCTTAAACTTTAACCTTTTACTTTTGTATGTTCTTGGATGAAGAAAAACGAAAAAAAATCGTAATATTAGACCCTAACACCCTAAAAAAGACTCAATAAGTTATGCACATTTTTAACTTTGTATTGAAAAAATATCTTGAAATAAAATCTTATCTTAATGCGGCATTACCCTGGTGGAAATCCAAAACATTTTACAGTTAATAACTGACCACTTATATCAGGCACTTGCTATAAAATGGGAATT
>UXGD01005020.1:0-15529 GCA_900474315.1 Torymus auratus
GTAACATAGCCTGCAAAACCTGCCCATTTTTTTCAGCCCATTATACAAAGCGTTCGAAACTTAACAATCCACATTCAAATTATTTCTCTTCTCTTATTTCCCTCCCCTTCACATGACGATACCAAACATAAAAGAACACGTACACATCCGCACGTACACCCCATCCCCAAAGTTCTCTCACCTCGGCGGACTGGTGACAACAGCGCTCTTGTCCACGGGACAGCAGACACCGGGCACGAACAAGCTCTTGAAGCATATCGACTGCCTGAGCTTGGTCAGATCCAGCAGCAGTTGTGGACAATTGCTGAGATCCTGGCACCTTCCTGATCCGCCCTCGGCCGTCGTGCAGCTAGGCGGCGCGTCGCCGCTGGCTTTCGGATCGCGGTCGACTATCTCCACAGTGTTGCTCGCCGCTTCGGTCAGTGGCTCCTGTGTAGAGATGACAGCAAGCTCCGTTGTTGTGGTTGTAGTGGACACGGGGATGATTTCGGTGGTCGATGGTGGCGGTGAGTACACGGCGGTTGTGCTTTGCAGAACAGGAGCCGGCGAGAATGGCGATACTGGAGCTGAGTTTGCATTCGGTCTGTACAAATTGGGGGTTTGATGAGTATGAGTGTGTCGGAGATGAAATTTTAGCTGAAGAAAGGTATATAATACGCGCGGATGAAAGTTATGTTATAGTGCTGCATGCGCACGATTTGGATGACTGTGTGATGTCGACTGACTGCGCGGAAAAAAGTGAATTTTTTTCAGTGTGTAAAGTTTATTTGTTCCGCGTTGACTTGGTCGGAATTCTATGGTAGATTCGTGAAAAGAAATCGAAACTTTACATAGGGAAAAAATAAATTGTTCGTTCCCGAACGACTAATTATATAGTTTTTTTGTTCTTTTATGCGAGCGGTAAGTATTCACAAATTGATAGCTCGCGATAAAAACGCGCAATGGAAGTGCGAGAAACCATGACGATTAAATCAAATTATCGAGAAAGTTTCAAAGGTATATTGACGGAGTGTTATAGAGTGTACGACAACGTGTCAATCGAGTGGCTGGACGTCTGGAATTCTTTTATTTTTTTCCAGTCTATAAATGGAGTGAAAAGCAAGAGTCGTCGGTATTGAAAGCGAATCGGTTGTCTTTTAGCGTAAATACACATTCGATTTGACACGAAAAGATTATTTTTTTAACTTTTTCATGGTATCCGTTTGAATAACATTTTCTCCACTGCTATAAAAAAACTCTACATTATGTCAACTGTTTCGTCAGTCATGTGACGTTTTTTGAATGTTTACGTCCGGGAAATGCAGAACTTATCTTATTAGATATTTTATTTACTTTGTGATGGATTGCTTGAAAAGTAATTGTAATGCGTATTTAATGAGCAAATAGTTTCTGAATATACAAAAAAATAAGTATTTTTCTTTATTTCCAGTGATTGAAACATACTTTCTTTTTGATATGGTGAAAATTATACGATACGTGTATTTATATAGTAATTAATATCGTCGCGCTAAATGACCTACATAACGGACTAATAAAAAAGCACCTCTTGCATCAGACATTTGTATCAGTTAAATACTGTAATTTATCATAATAACTATCAATGTGACATTTGACTTAATTTAAATAGGAAAATCTGAAAGAAGTATTTTTCAGATTACAAACATTTGACTTCGGATTCCCTTAAGAAAAAAAAAACAAACTTTATACGTGATATCTGTATACCCCGATATACATAAAACGAATTGTTCCTCACCTCAACGGCAACGTGACGCCTCGGACCAACGGTGCGATGCTATCCGTGACATTTCTACCAAGTATATTCTTCGATATCGTGTACAACGCCGAGGGCAGCTCCTTGGGCGGATCGGAGCCAGTGTCACCACCTCTGGTCATGTTGACAATGTAGCTGCCGACAGTGTTCAGAGCGCCGAGAGTCTCGGTGATGGTCGTGAGGGGGTCGATATGGGGCCGATAATTGTTCTCCTGGACGCGTACGAGCTGCAGGTGCGGCCGGGGTCGAGTCTCCCGGCGCAGAGGATGGCCAGGACGCGCATAGCTCTGGTCCGGGAGGCCGACAGGCTCACCGTCGGACCAGCGACGGATCGGTGGCGAGGCTGCGGGCATCGGGACGAACGACATCGGAGGCGAGGTACGGATCGGTGCTGGTGGTGCGCCATAGCCGAATACTTGGGCTGCGGGGTGAGATGAGATTGTGGTGTTTATTGGGTTTTGGAGATTGTGGTAATTGTTGAGAGATAATTGGTAAGTGTGAATAGAAGATTCGGTCGAGGATTCAATAGTAATCATTCACTATTGTAAATTTAAGACTTGATTTATTGAGAGAAAAGTATTTTGGTAAAATTTAAATAATAAGTCAAAATTCGTTTTTTTTGTGCGTTAAACGTTTGAAAAATGACATCTTTCCTTTTTCGATGAAAAATGTGTGATCAAGAACAGTTTTGTAAATATTTGATACTTTGCCATCGATTACTTGAAAAATAATTACATCTAGGTATATATTTATTTAACTTATATCATATTAATTTAAACGCGAAAAGAAGTTTTTATTATTTTTAATAACTACCTAGCAAGGTTTAAAACGCTCGCTCCCTTTACTCGACCCTTTTCTTAACTCTTTACCCCCTTTTATAACCCTTTTTTAACCCTTTTCCTAATTTTTTTCTTAACCCTTTTTTTAACCCTTTAGTTAAGCCTTTACCTAACCCTTTAGTTAACCCTTTACTTCAAAGAGCTCCATAAAAAACAGTACGAAACCCATAAGGCCAGAGAAGCGGAGAAATTGGGTTGAGAGTACTTATTAAAATGATTTTGAAAAAAAAACTTATGGTGACTATTAGATTTTAGAATTCAATGCTATACGATTATAAAAATGAATTTAAACTTTTTAATTTTAAATATTAAATTACACGTAAACAAGTATTTAAGATAAAATAAATATTTGCCTTGCAGTTGTTAATTAACTGATAAATACCGATTTACTTATAGAATGACATTGGCAATAAAAATTTAAATTAATGGATATTAAAGAACAGATAGGAATATCAAGTATGCCGCGGTAAGTGTAACAGGATTCTCCATAGAGCCTCTGACATTTCATTATTGATTATTAATTTTACAAGCCACTATATCTCTAAATTATGAATATGACACTGTTCAAAGTAATTCCCACATAGAAGAAAAGATAATGTATAAATCCCAACCACTAAATTACTTTTCCTTATTGAACCCGTCTTACGCGCTTAGTTAAATTAAATTTGAGCTAAGAAGTTTATAATAGGCTTACGTTGACTGCGTATCTGTAAAACATCTTCAGTGTAGGCCAGACTTCCAGCGATTAGGCTCCATATTAAATACAGTCCTGAAATAAAACATACACTGCATATTGATAACCAGGAAGTAAAGAAAGTAAATTAAATATATAATAGCGCACACGTGTATATAATACAAATTTAACAGCCGATCGATTAGAAAACATACAAATGGAAAAATGGCTTTTTAATTCTCGGGGAAACAAATCCGCTCTTTTTTTCTTTGTAATCCCGCGTTTTCTACCGAGAGAAAGCGCAGAGCGTGTGTAAACAAGACCGCTTTTCGATCAAATTAAAAACGTTATACTACAATTTCCGAACCAGCAATTCTCGCACGGTCGGTTATTAGAAATTCCCTAATCCGTAATTACGTCCTCTCGACTAGACGCGCGGCTCTCTCGTCTTATACCACGAGAATAAATTCGCGTGTATATATAACTTGTAAATATGACGGCATCGTCAGAAATTGCAGGCACGAAAATCGAAGATAACTGTTATTTCCGAGGCTTATTTAACGCGCGGAGAGTGCACTCGAAGTAGGTGAAAAAGGCCCCGGCACTTTCACTTTTTCAAATAAAAGGATATTTTTAACGCGCGTAAATAATTGTATAAAATAAAATCGCATTCTTTCCCCAAAAAACTCGCCATCTCCATATATATATCCTTTGCTCGCGAAATTTTCCAGACGACTTGTTTGTCCCCCTTCATATAATAAAATAAAAGTCTCGATTTCGCGTTTATTGATTCTGATTTCGCGGCGGGCGATAAAAATGCATTCCTCCTCGGTTCGTTCGAATAAACGGTTTCACTAATCGGCCGGAGCGGCGCGCGTCGGTAGCTATTTGCATAAATCAAGTGAAATGAGTTTTATACTGTCAGACGCAGGTATACCTACACATCTGCATATAAACAGGCGGCGCGTAATCAGTGATTTCCATAGATCGTGCCTCTGCCCAGAACCACCGTTAACCTCGTGGTTATAAGATTCCTCCAATTACAGTACGTTTCCTATGATATAATCTAGAGGCTATAATCCTACTAGAGCCCGCTTCTACATACTTTCTTAACATTCACGCATGCATATCTCCCTCATTAATTACAGTGCGTATATAGCATTCAGGAAAGCTCCGAAAACTCGTAAACCATCCTCGTACTCGTGTTTACATACATCTTTCTGAGTAATGTACGCATATACACACTACAAAAGGAAACATATAACTTTCTACGTCGATTTTCGCGTTACGCTTTTGTGTATATATACACTACGTGTCTAGAATATACGCATCTTTATAGACACACCAAACCCACCACCGTGATAACCATCTCACGACTTTCCTAAAAACCACAATTACAAGTTTTAAGACACGTTTCCGCGTATACATCCTTGTACTATATATCTCCATTACGAAACTTAGCCGGGCCCGGCGCGCGGATCCGGGAAAACCCTGCGACGCCCAGCGTCATCGGGTATTGGCAATAATTGCGCTTGCGCCATCGCGCGCCCACCTTATGTAAGATGTACGCTACTATCGTTATGCGGTTCAGGTGCGGGCTTTCCACTCTTCCAGGTAATAGCGGCCATGTCCCCGGAGTTCGAGATGAGCTATTGCTAAGTGTATATAATATACGAAGAAGCTTATGCGGTTTTTCGGTTTATACAAACGCGCGCGAAGGATTTCTCGCGAGTTTCTCTCATTTGAATGTTTCGCGAGTCGCCGCTGTTTTAGTGTGCATGTATATAGATGTACACTTTCGCAATCAAATGGAAGATGAGCTGTTGGCGCGTACATAGATCTATCGTTTGTATAAAAAGTTGTGATTAATAGAAACGTGAGTGTCTGCGTATATGATGCATGGATAGGTAGATTTGGATAGCCGGTCGATGAGTGTGAAGTTAATGAATTTGGTAGGAATAAAAGCGTAAACACGCTGTATAATTGGCGCGCGCGGGTGAATAATTTAATTAAAAAATATAACGCGCGAATGTTATATATAATAACCGCCGGCAGCTCTGACGCAGGTGAAGAATGATTTATAGCCCCAATTAAGACGCTCACCACACGATCTTTTTGCACCGCTTATATTATCTAACCATAAAATTTCTCCGATTCCGAGTGAAAACATTATAAAATAAAAAATAAATTATCATCCTCGTATATTATAGCGCGATATACATGTACGTACGTACGCGTTCCCTTATAACACGCGGCGGCAGATCGCGGCCATGGCAATGGAAACCGTCGCGCCGTGCGGTATGAAGTAATCAGTGGGGGTCGAGGAAAGAGAGACCGGATACGAAGCGGAATTACGACGACGAGGCGCCTCTATATACATACACATACATACACACATAGAGAGAGACGACGAGAAGGAGGAACAGGATTTTTCGGAGAGCTCAGCGCGCTTGGCTTCATCGACGGTGAAAGTCACTCGGCGAGAAAGTGTGCCTTTCTTCCACTCACTGATTCATCGCCGATACGCACGAGCGCAAACACACACAGACACGCTCGGTTAGAAACGATCGCTTATCTTTCTTCGCTTAGAGAGGGAGAGAGAGAATCGCCTATTGTCGCGATGTGTCGAGCGCGTTTCACATTTTCGCGTATATGGCGAGTTGTCGTACGCCCTCGCGCGCGAAATGCAAATGAGGCGTCGCGCGCGCGATATTCCCGATGAGTGTCCCACTTGGTGGTGTGCACATATAGGAGGAGATGCCTGTATATAATGCGATTTTCGGCGGGTGAATAGGTTGGACGCTTTGTTGTCGCCGGTCTGTCGGACCGCGAAGGGTCTTGTGAAATAATGACAAGCGCTCGCGACGACGACGACGATGACTCTGGTATTGAATATTCACGAGGGAGAGAATAATGCGTACGACGGGTTATGAATATTTAGAAGATGCTTCTCGTTTTTTTTTTGGCGAACTGAGAGATGTTATTTATTTACAAATAATCAACGATTTGCGATTTGGCTTTTGAGGACGATAGATTTCACGAGCCGTCTTATAACAGCGTGGGGAAAAGGTCAATACCTAAACAATCGGAGAAACCTCGCGCGTATTACCTATAAACACATTACCAGCGCCGCGAGAGATAATGAAATCGTTCGGAACGCAGTCGACCGGCTAATTATCCTCCGCCGCGCGCGTCGAGAGAGCTCTCTGCTGCATTCCTCTACTTACAATGTACCCACACACACACACATACGCGCACTTTAAAAACCCATTGCACACCTTTATTCCGCCGCGGCTGACCTGCTTTTATGCAAATCTCGCGAAATTTCTCCTCGCGCGCGCATGTGTGCGTATATATATATATATCTTAAGAGCGTTTTCTCGTCGCGATTCGCTGTGACATCATCGTCGTCCGCCCTTTTATACACAGATATCGGCGCCTGACGTACGCGCGTGGTTTTCGAATTTCAGCTGGCGCCAGCGAACCGGTCTCTCTTGCTTTTTTTTTTATTTATACCGATATATCCTGGCGCTTGCGATCCCGTGAAAGCGCGAACGCTGGTGATCTCTTTTTTTCTTTCTTCCTCTCTCGTTTGGCTCTTAGCGTTACATGGATGTATATTATAATGCAGCCTCTCCTCGCAAAATCCACTTTCCTGCCTGTGGAAAAGTTTTCACTCGCGGGAAAATCCCTCGCGGGTTCATTGCGCCTGCTAGCGGAGTGAAAATATTGTTATATATACATAGCTTTCCAAAGGTCCGCGCGCGTCGTGGAAAGATGATGGATATTTAACGTGGGATTGATTGCCCCGTAATTGCTGGGGGATTTACGAACGTGCCGTCGAGTTATTAATTTTCCTTCGCTCGTTATTATTATACGACAGTATTATTCACTTCTCTAACCGGGCGAGAAGGAAAGCTTCTCCGCACAGGGAAAAAAGTCGTTGAAAACCGAAAGTGACGGATGTTTCTTGTCTCTCTCTCTCTCTCTCTTTTTTTTCGTTGTTTTGTAATCGTCTACGACGAACGTCCGTCGCAGTAAACTTTTCTATATAGAAACTCGCAAATGCCATGCTCATCGCATGCATATTATTATAAGCGGCTTATAATGGTTATCGTCGGGCTGGCTTGCGAGCCCTCATGAATAAATCATGAATTACATAAAGAGTATATACCGATAAAGTTCGTTCTCGATCGTGGAATTTCTCCTGGAGGCGCGCGCGGGCCTAAACACATATCAAGACGTCATCACATGTCCCGCCGGCTCGATCGCAGCTGCTCTTGTGTTTTTGTCGATCGCTCATATGGTAGTATGTACGCACCGCGCGATCGAATTTTTCTATATCTTATACCTGTATAACCCATACACAAGTGCCGAGGCGCAGGAGAGGAGGAAAGAAAAAAAGAATTTCATCGTTCCAATTTCTTTTCTTATTGTTAGCGAGCGCTCGCATGCCTGCGGTGGTAACCTAGATACGATTTATATATACACACTGCGAGTCGAAAGTGTGTATTTTTCGAGAGAGAGAGAGAGACAGGACCCACGCGGCTTGCACCTGTGAATTACCATCGTTAATTAACCGGCCGATTATTGTAATATATGCAAATAATGCTGCATACCCGTGACCGTGAGCGAGAAATATTGCGGTGCATCGCGCGCGCGACGAGCGGTTCTTTTAATGGATTGTGCATGCCGCCTGCAGCCGGGGGGATATTGTGCATCGCGCGCTCTTTTTGCACTGCGGTGTATAACGGTCCGATACTTGTCTTGTATATATCCTTCCCCTCGCTATATGTCTCATCTTCGCTTTTTAATGCATGCCAGCGGTGCAGCCGAATTATTCGACGGGGGTTGACGCGAGCGCGCGCGCGGGGAACAGGTTTTTCTTTATCGTGTCGCGACGGGTGTAAACATTACTTTGATTTAGATTAAGGCGTGTCGGAATTAACCGGAGCAGAAATTCAGCGTATATACATATGTATATAGTGCAGGCGTTATCTTTCTCCTTTTCTCCTCCTCGACGGGTTATATTAATAATGCGTCTTTTGATATACCGTAATGTAACAAAAAGGCCTCTTACAGTTAACATCTGATTTTGTTTTCGTTGTTATATATACCGATCATCATTCATTATTAACTACCTCTTCTAAAGTATTATACACTTTGTATAACTCTTATTCTAACGAGGCGATGTTATTATGCGTCGAGTGCAAACGATCAATTTCGAATGGAATAAAAAAGTTCAGTGTAATTTATAATAACAGTTAAAGCAGTTTGTCGTAACTGTATGAAACGATATTAAAGGTACCTAAAAAATCGTTTGAACATTCACACTAACGCGCGCCCACTCAAAAAAAAAACCAACCAACATGCTCCAAAACGCTTAAAACCACTACAAATATCCTATATTCACCATCCGCCTACCCGAACGTTATAATCAAGCCCAACTGCAATAAGTGGGAAAATTGCGGACGAAAGCTCTTGGACTCACCTATCGCCGTGGACGTTGTCATTGTCATTGATGGCAGCATGTGTTAGAGGGATCCTTCGGGTCACTTATCCACTTACATTTGAGTATGATAAGCTTCTCTCACTCTTTCTATCCCTCGTTTACTTAAACGCTTCAGCTTTATAGGTACTGCGCTACTCTCTTCTTATCCGGCACTTGGCGCTCTTTTTTCGATCGCGGCACTCGAGAGACTGCGCTGCCTGATCCTTCCCCCGGCTTCTCAGCAACCGTGCATCTCTCTCTCTCTCTCTTCCTCGCGCACAAACAAATAAAAAAAAAGAGAGGAACACACACAGACGCACACGGAGCGCGGCGCGCGCGCGTAACAGGATGCAGGACGACTGCGAGAAGAGGGAAGAACCGCGCGCGGTGGAGGTGTATATAGGAGGTACGGAAGTGCCGCGGCGACGACGACGACGACGACGGGCGACTGTCCGTGAAAAGACCTCGACACACTTAGAGGCGAGAGAGAGAGAGAGAGAGAGAAAGACGCGTCGGTATATAGCGAGCGAGCGCTCGCTACTCTTTCTCCGGCGCGCGGAGATAGGCGCCAGCCACATCCCTGCCGCAAGGGAAAGTGTTCCCTACCATCGCGCAAGCAAGCAAGTATAGCGAGCGAGTGCCGCGTACGTATATTCGGTACCTATAGGTATAAGTCGACGTCGTCGTCATCGCGATTCGCCCGCGCAGATGTGTAATAATTCGTTGTGCTCACGCATATATATCTGTATATAACGCGAGAGCGTCCGCATTCCAAAACGAAAGAGATCCGCTCGCGCCCTATATTATATATTCGCAAGCGGGGGGAGTAGGTTTTGTGGTTTTTTTTTGCGCAAGGTAATGGGGTGGTAGGGGTTTATTGCGATTGTGCCTGTGGATTGGTTGGATTTGGGAGTCCTTGAAGCGGAGTTGAAAAAGTTTAAATCTGTTGAAAAATGTGCCAAAATTTCTTTGACCATTTGTTCCACGGAATTATAAGCTGTACATAATACCTATTATGGCAGTATTTTAACTCTACTATCACACTCTCGATAGATATTTTTGCACAAAATATATAAACTTTAATACGATCCTCGGACGTAAACTTACAAAAAAAGGCGACTCCCGCCGGAAATCTTTTTTCGTAAACGGATTTTCGTTATAAACAAATAGTAAATCATAACAATTTTTCCGGAAATAAAGTTCGTGCATGGAGCGGGTTCAGATGACGTTGAAGAGCTTACATTACTAACAAGGAGTGCATTACCTTTTGGAAATGAATTGGGCTTTGAAAATCGATTTTTCGTGAAGTTAGTAAAAGTAATGAGTTCTCATAAGCCTTTTTTCTTGAAATATAGCCATATATATAGGTTACCTAATCTTAAAAATACGTTATTTTCTTAAAGAATAATGTCACTATAGGCAAGAATTTATTATTCGAAGGCGTGTAAAACAGATTGTAAAAGTGGACAGAGAAAGCTAAAGTGTAAGCTTTGTGCCGGTAAAAATTATTAATTTTTCAAGATATTATAAGCAATTAAATACGGCGTAAGAAAATGGTTAAAAATACAATCCATTAAATCGTAGAAAAAGGCAAATTTTTAACCATTTTATAACTATCTTTGATTACATCAAATTTCCTGTAAAATTAATATTTTTTAACGAAACAAAGCTTAAATTTTAGCTTTTTCAAAAAAATTTACTTTCAAAGCCTAGGGATCCGTTTCCCAAGGTTATAGAGAGTTCATATATGCACTCTCCTCGTAGGTCTATTAATCTTATTTCATGACATTTTATAATCGAATTTTCAAACAGAAGTTCTGTTCTTCTGACATAAGCCATATAAGAATTTAATAGGATTTAATACCTTTTTTCAACCAAATAAAATTATATATTATCAATACAGTATTTGTTATCATTTATTTTCTATGTTCGATTCTCGCTTTTTGCCTTATAGGCGTCTGGCATTCGTGAACTCATTGCACAAAATATCATATCATGATGATAATTAAAAAAAAATATGAAAATAAGCTAAAGTGTAACAAAATTAAACGTAGAAAGTTTGCAATTATTTTATTATATTTATGACACTCCTTGCAATAAGTACCACTTAAGCCCACGCTTGCGTTTAGCAAGCGTGCTCATAAAAGGCATTTACTGTATGAAGTATCATAAAATAATATTCGATACGCGTTATAAATACGATTCTTACACGAGTGTGAGTTTGTCGCTCGAACAAAGCGAGCACTAGCATCGAAAAGTACTATTGTGTAGGATTGTAAAGCTATTCATTTAAATAATAAAAGCATGTGTTTGTTTTATTATAAAAAACAATTATGAAAGTATGGGGATGTAATCATATTTGGAATGATATATCATGGGTACTGTTCTTAACCCAAATTAAAAATACTATGATTTTCATGAAAGAAGTTTATTACTTACGACGTAGAATATATAATAGTTCATTATCATTACACTTAAGGATCGCTTCGTACTTATCTTATACTTGTAGTAAATACGAAATTAGTATCATTATGATGTATACATTATATTTCTGTAAATAAAGTGAGGCTTTGTACTTTCACAACAAGTACATCAACTGCATAACATTACCATTCAGGACGATTTGTGTGAAAACATTATTTTCTCGCGACAAATGATACGATATAAGGCTTAAATATACATTCTATAATTAAAATGGAAATTTAAACTGCTCTCCTTTATACATTTCTCATCATAATCACACGAAGTCATTACAATACTATATCGATTTAAAGCCACGACTTATTCGTTAAGTCTAGAGCTACCTGATCTAATGTTCGAAAATCGTTACTCAACATAAGAATATGATATAGTCTTTCGAGTAACAAAAGTTCATAATGTCTGTTAACTAAAAAAAATATTAGTTCTCATACGTGCATCGTTCGGTGGTCAAGAATCAATCAAAGTTCATGTTCAAATAGATCATCATATCGTTTATACCTCCAGGTACCTAATGATCTTTTCACGCATTATAAAAAGTTGATCAATCTTCAATACAACGCTCTCTTCATTTCGAGTCAAGGAATCTTAGTACTTTCTCATATTTTGCATCGAGCCCTTGTAGGGATCAAATCTCTCGTACGATCCGCTGTTGCCTTGTGACATTCCGCCGCCGAACGACTGTGCAGGACCGCCTTGATACATCTGTGATCTTTGATGTCCCATGTTGTTTCCCATGTTAGAGTTCCATCTGGAATTGCCTCCTCCTCTGTGAAATAATTACGAATAAATTGAAGCGTAAAGAACAAAGTACAAGAGCATTTCTGATTTGAAATCAATATTTACCTTGAGTCTGATCGGCTGTTCCAGCCTGACTGTTCGTTGCGGTTATTTACGGAATTGAATGGTTTGGATGGAGGTCCCGAATGCCAGCCAGTTTGTCGGTTGTTATCTGCAAAGCGATTATTGTCTAAATATACATAACGAATTTCTACGCACAAGAAGTACGAAATGTACAGCAAATTACTTACGAGCATTGTTGGGTTTTGCATTGTCGTAGCGAGTGTCCCGTGAACCTCTGTGGTTGTCATCTGCTCTATGAACGTCACGATCCCGTGTAAAGGTCGAAGGTCGTTCATACCTGAATAAGTCAAACAAAATAACGTTTTAAAACACGTTCATGACGTCGAACGCATTTATCCGCAAAAAAGCAGCTTACCTTTCTTTGACTGGACGATGATCCATCGAATTCGGATTAGGTCGAGTGTCTCTGCGCACCATGACATCGCGACCGCCTCTCGGCGCGTCGTACTGCTCGTCACGATTGTTGCGCGCCGCAAAGTCGTTGCCTCTCTTGTTAAAGCCCTTCTGCATGCCCATATCCTTAGACCTGTTGCCCTCGTATCTCGCCGGCACGGGCCTCTCGCTGACGCGCTCCATGACGTCGGTTCTGCGCTCGGGGCCGCGCTCCGGCGGACTGTGGCGTCGAGGTGGATGCTCGGTGTTGATTCTCTTGCGCTCGGGCTCGTAGACGTCTCTTGGCTCGCGGCGATCACTAGACGTGCGTTTGAGCGCCGCTGGTGGTGGTGGCACGCGTCTGTTCTCCTCCAGGCGCATCTGTTGCCTCTTCAGTTCCAGGCGCTCGCGTTCCAGCTTCTCGCGCTCAACCTTCTGCCGCTCGCGTTCCAGACGCAGCAGCTCGGCTTTCTCCTGCTCGATCCTCTCGCGTTCTAGACGGAGCTTTTCGCGCTCGCGCTCCAAGCGGGCGGCCTCGCGCTCGATGGCCCGTTGGCGCTCAATGTCCTCGCGCCGACGTCTCTTCTCCTCTCGGGCGAGGCGCTCCTTCTCTCGTAGTCGCTGACGTTCGCGTTCCTCCTGAAAACAAGCACGATTAGAAGTCGCCGTTTTCACAATGTGTCCATAACGAAAAAACGGTTGAAAAAAAAAGAACAACATATACTTTTATTTTAGCAAAAGATAGTACGTTATCTCGGGGTCGGGTGCGCTCCCTGCTACGGCTTTTCGACCTCGAGGTGCGCGACCGATCCCAGGAGCGTTTCTTGTCCTCCCGACTGTTGCCTCGCTCGCGATCGGATTTCTTGCCGGTTGACTTTTGGGAACGCGTGTCGCAGTCTTTCAGAGAACCCTCATCCTTGTTTTCTGGGCTGATTTCGCGTTTCTCTCTGCTGGCAGTGTCTTCGACGTCCTTGTCGTCTGTTTCCTTGGGCGATTCTTCGCCCTTCTTTTCTTCCTCGGCCTTCTCGGCCTCCTTCTCGATGGGCTCAGACTCTTTCGGCTTCTCTTTCTCCTCCTTCTTTTCGACCTTGGCCGCTGGTTCGCGCTTACGGGTGTGACCTTGCTGAGTGTCACCCTTCGCCTATTGAATTTATTAATTGTTATTATATATTAAACGCTTTAGCCTCATTCAAAAGATAAACTTTATTTATGATAAAATGCTGCAGTTTAATTAAAAATATAAATTTTATTTTCGAAAAAAACGCACCTTCTCGACGGAAATGACTCTTCCGTGAAGCTCTGTCCTGTGCAAATATTCGATGCACTTCTCTGCGTCGTCGCTCGTGGACATAGTCACGTAACCGTAGCATCTTGCTCCCGGTGTTCTTGCGTTGGTGACTACCTTTGCTCCGATAACCTTGCCGTATTTCGAGAATATTTGCTTCAAGTCGGTGGCCCGAGTGGTTGAGGAGAGACCAGATACCCAGAGATTCCTACTACTGGCATTGGCAGAAGCTGCAGTACTTTTATCTGAATGCAAAATAAAATCACTTAAACTATCTACTTTACGCTATTGTATATTGATAATAGAGGAGTGTATGAAATCGGTCATTTTGCACGAACAAGGGGAAGCCGTATTAAGTATAAGGTATGACGAAATCTACGTGAAAAATCCATTAACGCGTCCTCAAAAGTGGGTAAAAAATGTTTTCAATGCACACCTTCCGAGACTGGGTTTTCCTACTCTTTGTACCACATAATATAGGAGAAAAATTTAATAAAAATTTATGATGACACCCTTTTTCCAAAGATTAAAAATTGTTTTAGAAAAATTAAAAAAAAAAAGCCTTTTTCTTACTTTTAGCCATTTACTCCAGAAACGTCCTAGATAAATTAGCAAACAATAAAATGAAGCTAGAGAAAACCAGATTTTTCGACACTCCATACGTAAAGTGACAGTTTTACGCACGTTTAAGTTTTCAAGCAATGCGCAAAAATAGCAGTTTACTCACGGAATGTCAATAAAATAATACTGTATACTACTATAACCTCAAAATCACAACTTTGATATGATTTTTCGGCGCCCGTGGCATGAAATACGACTCGAGACTAGTACATACATACGAAAGTATATTATTTACTTCATGTGACTTTTCGCTCAAAAATGTCACGTGAGGTAAATAATCTACTTTCGTACCCATGTCGAAACAAATATTCCATACACGCGATATAAATGAATGTTACACGAGTTTGAGTTTGTCGCCCGAACGAAGCGAGGGCATCACTATAAAGTACTATTATTTACTTTTTAAGATGGCTTCACCGCGTGAATTTTTTACAAACGTTTGTTCACATTATACAAAAAAATTTTTTTCAACGACATTTCAATATTGCAAAAGCAACTATCGACAATTGAAAAAAAATTCAATTATTAATGATAATATTTCTTGTTTTTGATCCGATTCAAAATCGGAAGGGCTCATTTTGTTCTTTGTGTAATTTCATAGCGAGTAAATGATATTAAAATTGAAAAATTTTCAAAACCTGCAAAGATATACCCACTTGTTTATAAATTCATGTATGTTTTTTAGACAGTTGAGTTAAACAAATAGTTCTATATTTGCAGATTTTGAAAATTTTTCAATTTTGATCTCGTTTACTCCCTATGAAATTGCACTGGGAACAAAATGAGCCCTTCCGATTTTTAATCGGACCAAAAACAAAAAGATTATCATTAATAATTGAACTTTTTTTTAATTGTTGATATCTGCTTTTGCAATATTGAAATTTCGTGGAAAACATTTTTTTCGTTACTTTATGAATCATATTATTATGTGATATCGTTTTTTACATTATTCGATATGAAGAAACGATTGTAAAAAAATGTTTTTTATACCACTCTAACTTCAAAATCATAACTTTAATATGATTATTCGGCTCTCGTGGTATAAATCACGGTTCGATACTGATGCGTAAGAAGATTTTTAGCTCATGTGACTTTTCTCACTCGCTTCGCTCGTGCGAAAAACGTCACATGAGCT
>UXGD01005021.1:0-15529 GCA_900474315.1 Torymus auratus
CTTTCGCACTCGTATCGAAATGTACTATTAGTTATTTGAATTGTTTATATTCCTCGAAACTTCAATATATACTTGAACAATTTTCGTGTTTACTATATACTGGGTATTCTAACTGTTAATATTACGCGTATTTCGCTAAAAATCAAATTTCCCATTCTAACAGTTAATAAATATAGTAACTGTTATGAAATCCTTCTCACAGTGCCCTTTTATTAGATTTATTCAAATGCTATAATGAATGAAATAAAATTATTTGAGCATGGATTCTCTTTGGGAAAGCAACCTGCTAATGCAGTTAGCAGCAGTTTTTATGTTTGCTATTTGTAAGATGTACTATTTATAAGAAGGCAATAAATAGTGCTAGTCCTTTCGTCTGAGTCGAACTTTTCTTCGTTCGAGCGCCGTGACTTACTTTCCTTCATCACCCTGCGCGCCCCGAGTTATACTTTTCCTCGTCGGAGATTTTGAGCAGTGCTACTTTTCGTCTGAGATTTTGAGCTGTGCTAGTCTTCGTCCAGCTCCGGGAGCAGTGTTTTTCTTCGAATAAAGCGTCGATATAAGTATAACCGAAAATGCTAAAATTTGGTATGCTGATAAAAAATATACAAGTACATAATTGACTTTATCATTAAATTTTGATAAAAACAAGCGTAATCATCAAAACTATGTTATACTTGTTAGCCTTTACAATATTAGCAGTCTTCACCTTTCTTGCATGACGACAATAATAACATTCACAATTTGTTTCCCAAACGACAACTCGGAGGTCGCGACACATACACACATTACTATTATTCTTTCTTTCTCCGAGCCAATTGCACATACAAACTACATATACATATCGCCAGATTGAACGACAGAGATTGTCCCGCATACACCGCGTCTTGTCTTTGTAAAGTAAATAAGCCCCTGCGCGTGGACGCGGAAGTAATTGAGCGTAATGGTCCCATTGTGCCTTTTGTCAGATCCATATGCACATACACACATATAGGCGACTTTTACGGGGGCAACACGCCGCTGTATTGCTCGAGAGCGAGCTGTTAACGAGTGAAAAAAATTGGGTTACACCGTGCCTAACAAAAAGCGCTCGATATGCTGCGTGATTACACTTATATACGTATAATTCTCGATCGAGCGCATTCTTTTTGTCTGTAATACAGGCTGCACGTATACGGTTCTGCGGAGAGAAAGAAAAGAAGTTGTTTATTAGTGACGCAAGTGTGTACTGCGGTATGTCATACTTATATAGGTATACGATTCACGTGTAAAAAAAATATACGTATATATAAGTTAAAAGCTCGCTGATGATTCTGTGGAATACAGGGATCTTGATTAACATGTACCGATGTGGAATTACGAGTGTAAAATGATATACGTTCGGCGTGGCGCGAGGCGCGGGGTTATTAATATTTTATCGAACGTCTATATCGTAAATTATAATGAGTCGCATCATTAAAGCGGCGCGCGGAGCTTAAAAATAGTCGAGTATACGATGTTATATTGATGTTTCTGAGTGCTTCTGCGCTTATGATATTCGTCGCCGTGTGCATCGTGTATATGTGCGGTATAAATAATTCTCTCAACACTTAATGAAACGTTTGAACAAGTAATAAAGTAAAATTAAAGCTTGCGTAAATCACTTTCGTAAAATAATAAACATTCCCGCCGCGGGTCTTCCTGCGAATATCGTAAATTTGTTAGCGCAAAGATCAACATAGCGCGAAGTTTTTTCTTTTTTCTTTGTATAGAACGAGGCGTGCGGAGCGTAAAAATTGTTATTGCATCTTTATCTCAGTAGTTTAATGGTTTGCCATGATACCTAAACGAATGATTTTATTTTTTATGATTGAGCGTTTCAGAGAAACATCGGGTAGTCGTTTAACGAGCCTCTATTTAAAGTTATAATTTATTACGTAGCGTTACGTGACATTCCGACAACTATTTTGTCGTCTTGCATAGAACTAATAAATTACGTTTGGGTATACTTATTGGTATGTCTGTACTTTGGCCGCTACGCGATACTTATGTGTATAATTTACTCGTCCAGTAAGTCTTTTTCATATATAGTTATGGTCAACAAATTTCGATGCTAATTGCGGAAATAAGTTCAAAGCGTTGAAATAATTCGTGTAATCGAACCAATGTAATAATTTATTTTGTGACATATAACAGTGGTATATATTTGTCGACAAGCCAATGTTTGCGTATTTGAAAATGTTTATAGGTTTTGTTTGCATTATTATTCGTCATAAAATTGTTCAGTAATAGTTGTATTTTAACTTATATTTACATTTGGCAATATTATTATAGTTTGCATTAAATGAAAGTGTTATCATTAATGTTAATGAATTTATGTTCATAAATAAAATCTTCTCTCTATAATTTTATAACAGTTGCGGTTAATTACCTTATCTATACACTTTCCATTATGGAAATCGTAATGATGTTGCAAGTATTTTTAGAGGATAAGTATAATAATATCCTTCGATAGTAAATAAAAGATCAACGCTAAATTATGATACAATTTCAACGAACCTTACCTGAATCTTTTCAAAAAATTATCTTTCCCAGCAAAAAATTGATTTTTCAATCATTCCAACAAAAACGACTTACATCGCTTCGCCAAATTGATGCATAAAAACTTTTTATTATACTGTAACGAGATGATATAAGGCATCACAAAAAATTAGCAACCCACTGTGCAACCGTACTCCATCCACTCTCTTCCATACACCTCATCATCCACCGCTATACCTATATACTAAGAAAAAAACAAAAGAAAAGAAACGACCCGTGCGATAACGCGCACCTTGCAACACACACAGATCTATAATATATACAGCGCGTGTAGACCGCGACGCGCCGCGGTATATACGACACACCACCACGTGCTAGCGCGCCGCGTCGCACGTGCAAGTATATAGGCAAATCGAAGAAGGCGCTCTCATTCCCCCGGCACGTGAAGCGCATAACTCGCGCGTGCCTTCGCCTATCTCGAGAGAATAGATCGCTCGCTCGCGCCTCTATAATACGCACAGCTCGTAATAATAATAATAATAATGATCATAAAAAGCGCTCTGCAGGGGAGAACGACTTGTTTCGCTTTTTTTTGCGCTCTGTGCCGCGCAGCTGTGTCGGGTTATAAGTGTCGCGTGGGAAAAGGTTTGCGCGCTGCTATTTTTGGACGAGGATACGCAGGGCGAATGGGATTTACCGCGGAGGAGGAATGTGATATGTACGAGTGTGTCTATGTTTGAAAGGTGGTGCGGGTGATTAATTGGGTTGGAGGTGACTTTTTTATATGTGGGGTGTATTATGATCTAATGGAAAGATTTTTCTGTAGCGTGCCTATGATGTCTATGTGTGTTTTTTTTTATCGAGCAGGAATTTTATTCAGATCGCGATCGTTCAAGAAAATCAAGTTTTACCAGGATGTATACTTTTATGAGCGCTTATTGCTCTTTTTGGCAATCAAGCCGACAACTTTATCTTGCCGTTATCTGCACGTGTAATATACGCGCGAGTTTTGTTGTATTTTGTTTCTTGAAGTACGCGTATATAAGGTAATGCTGTAAAGTATATTCTGTATAAAAATTTACTTTAGATTGAATGCCGGTATCTCTTTTATAATTCAATTGATTCGGGTGGTAAAATTATATGCAACTATATATTTCAAACTTCGATTAATCATTTGCTTCGGATAGATAATAACAATGAAACTTATACGTACACGCGCACTGTATAAAATGAGAGAGATAGATATATAAGCGAGCAACGACAATTAAATGCAAAAACTAGACGCTAATAATAGAGCTCGGTGGGGATAAATAAAAAAAGATCGCCGATGCAATGCCATATTAGCCAAACGCTACACTCGCACACATACCTCATTAGCGAGATAAATCGCGACGCGCCTCTCGAAAGAAAAAAGCGCGCGCGCGCACGCGGCTTATTTGCGCTCGCTCTCGCGTCGGTCTTTAATCATTTCGACGCGCGCCACGGATGCTTTATTTATCTTTTTTTCTTCATCGCTGACCGGTCCCAACTATTTCCCTCTCGGTGATTTATATGTGCGTATACCGCGGGTACGCTCGCATTTCCCTGGAAATAGGAAAATTCAACTATTCTATGCTAATTCTTGGGTATATCTCAAGGTGAATGCGAGCGCTGGTTACGCCATAATTGAGAATCTCGTTATATAAAGAAAAACTGTTGTTTTAGCGTATATATGGAGTCGACGATAGTTGCTCTCATTAATATGAAAATTAATCGGTTTGCCAAGCAGATGGAAATTTCGATGTGCGGAGTTGTTGTTCGAGCCTTCGGGCGAAAACTTCCGCGATAGAGGAACCGCGTGATGTTGCTATGTATAAAATTAAATGTCGAAACGTCGTCAATATTGTCGAAAGTCTTAGCTGCATTATTGAACGGATTTTCTTTTGTTTTCAAATGGAACTACGTTGTATATATAGTGTTTAAATTAGCTTAAAATAATAGGAGTGGCGCTGCGGAGTTGGCCGGTGTCACATTACATTCGTCCCACCTTCTTATACTGCTTGTCTTCGAGATCAACTTTAATGTATTAGAAGTATTACAAAGAAAACTATCTGTTTTTGTTTTTTTTGAGAGCTTTCAAAGCTGTATTATTTTTCTTAAATTGTAGAGAGTAATTCAATAACGAAATCGGTATATTTTAAATATTTGCCTAGGATCAAATTTTAATCATATATCTATATCCTAGAAATTATCCCCGTAAAATAGTAAATAATAGTAATATGTAATAGTAAAATACGTACGTTTTTTCTTTTTTTCATCGCAATCCATGCGATATTTCAATTAACATAGGTTCAAGTTCATTTATATGAATCTTTGAGGATTGTACTTTTTAACATTTTAGATAATAATTGGTATTATTTAGTATTCTCGCTTTCTTTCTAGTTTCGAGATCGATTCGAGATTTCGAGATACCTCGCAAAAACGCTCGAAAACCGAACGAATATTGATCGCAAAAGAACAGTTTTTTTCCTACCTATAGCTTATAGATAGGCTCTGATTAATCCTTTATATTTTCAATAAGTACAACCATTATTCAATCCAAATTATTTTCAAGACACAATATACCTACATACAATATTCAAACCACTTGCACAAAAACAAGCACACTATACAATCAACGCCTTACATCTTAAAACTAAAAAAGAACAACATAAATCTCCCTCCGAAAACAATTCCCAAACGGATCGCAAAACAACACGTTACATTTCCACCCGTCCAATATTATCCCGGCAAAACAATCAGCATCGCGCACAATCGAAGGAAAACAGCGGCAAGACAACAACCCTGGGAAGTCATCGACTCCTGATCGGTAATGTCACGGCGCTCTGCACGCTTATATATACGGCCTTGCCGATTTGTAGAGCGGAAAAAGAGACTCACGAGGCGACTCTCGTGACCAAGGATCGCGCTGCTCTTTTGCGGAACCGCAAGGCCGACCGAGTCTCTCTATATATTCGATATATACACAAGTGTGCGGATATACAGGATTATTTTGGTTCGCAGTGATTATAAATAGGCTTTTAATTGGCTGGATATATAGGTATATCGAAAATAAATTGACGACGGTATATGTAAGAATGTTTGAAACACGACGTGTTGTCGCCGATGCATTTGCGATGGAGCATCGAGTGACGCGGGCGCGACGATGTACATACGCTGTCTGTTTACACGGAACCGCCCACGCGACCTCCTCGGACATTAGAGACGCGCGCGCTCGCGATGAGGGAGCAATCAGTCATTAATTTCCTCGTAACATTACACGTGTCTATTTCCAACGAAAGCCATTTACAAAATTGAAAAGAAATGTTCAACGGGGTGTTTACATATCGTACATACTGCGAATGAATGAATGTGGGCCAACATGTCAATGGTTTGTGATGGTGATGTATCTGTGCATTGCATATGAGATCCATTGCATCATCTGAGTAGATATCAATACCTACATAGATATATTCTTTTGATAAAAAATATAGTTTAAAGGGTCTGTTAACTTGATCCCTTTTTTATATCACCACATACATGTAATGCCGATATTCTAATTATTCCTTTAGGTTGAATTAGGTTAACGTGAAAGTTAATGGAGCAAGAATTTGGAAGTAGGGTAATGCAAAACTCTGTTCGGTATAGGTTTAACATACCTATTACAATGGGCTATCTCAAGATAATGATGAGAGAATTTTTTCTGTGTTTTTGGTATCAGTGTGATTACTAAATAATAAGCGCCTTTAAAATACATTATCTCGTAACATAGACCGTAAGAAAACTTTTCCATACAAATCGATGCAAGGATATTATGGCAAAAAATCAATCTGAAATGTGGTGCAATATGCAGTTATTATTGCATCTTATTCATTTCAGTTGAGCTGCATTACCATTAACACTCATGCGCATTATCTATACGTATATAATCTATAAAAAAACGTATCCTTTTTTAATGTCGGTTCATTAAACTCTATATTCGATGTAGGATAATAACCTCTGAAGTGTATTATAGTGAAATCCATAACGTCTGCATAACTTGATATCATTTACCAATGAGTAGATTACAAATTCAAAAAGGAGCTTATTCCTATAATTATACACGCGAACCATAAAACGAATTTGTTTTTAAACATTTTTAGTCGTCAATCAAGTGTAAAAATAAAAAGAATTTCAGAGGCTTATACAATGTTTTACCTATTAATTTTTCAATGGATACCACTTTAAACATATAAAACGTTTAGCTAGTTATCGTTAATATCTAAATAGCAATAAAAATCTTACAGCATGCATAACACCATCGCACGTGCATGTTGTCCTTCCGTTCCCTACCTCGCGGCCTCTGCAAGAAACGTTGACTTCTCCGCTTTCCAGAAACCCATTATGATGTAATAATCCGCGCGCGTTTCCGGCCGCCTCCGCCACACTTCCTCGCTGCACTTGCGCGCGCGGCCTTGGCATGTATATATGTATGCAGTGTCGATGGCACTATCGCGGCGTATAAATTTTTTACGCGAGCACAATGAGTATAAGTAAGAAGTTTTTAAAAGGCGCACCGTAAACATCTATGATAAATTTGTTTATAAGTAGATATATAGGGTACACGGTTTGCGCTATTCCGTTTGTCTACCGCGATGTGTATACACTAACAATGTGGAAACGGTTCATTGACGTAAAAGCTTTGTGGCGCGACACGGTTGAATTATTGTCGCCTGCAATGCACGCGCGCAACAACTTGGCGTCAAATGCGAGCCGGAGTCTCTATCGGCATTTAATTCAGCGAAAATCTTACGCTTCTTCGTCTGTCTATACGAATGATATTCTATTGATAGATCTTCAAAGCAATCGATTCGACGCGTGCAACTTGCGTACGGCGCTCGGTAATGAGTGAGTGCGAGTAATTGGTTTATTAGCCGTTTATTTTGTTTCCATTCATGTTTAAGGCCGTTCCAATAAAAACAATATATCTCGCGAGCACGTTGCTCAGAATAGAAATTGCTTTTTATAAGGAGTTAATAAACGATTTCAATGTCTCTGCGTTGGGTTGATTTTTTTTTTCATTTCGCACACGCGTTGATAAATTTTTATTGTATACGTCTGAACCGGATTTTCTGCGATGATATTTTATTTGGTAATATGAATTCGTTGTGAGGAGAAAAAGAGCAAAATACTCGAAATAAAACTGTGCAAAGTTTTAATTCAAAATAATTCGATTTTATTTTCTGTCAAGGATCCACTTTTTCATATATACTGCTTTATGATGTTTTTTTTTTCAGTATGAGTAATAAGTGCAAAATTCCCTTCCAATATCAGAACTGCATTATATTCCCAAAGACAACGAAAAATGGACATAATCATTGCGTTTCTCGGGTTCAAATTATTTATTCATAAGCCTAAAACGGCATATTTCCACAATCAAATCCTAAAATAAGTAGACCATGATACCTCTCATTCCTCACCCCCGCACAAACCCAGACCGAATCAGCGCGCGGAACCGTGAAAATCTCATCTTGCTGTCTACTCGCAGCCTTCGTTTTCTCGTTCCCTACGTATATCATATATACGATATATGTATACACACGCGAGAGCCTCGCCGTCTGGCAATGAACCGACGGCTTATGGTTAATGCATAACCGGTCGCGCGGCGCGCTTGATTTTCAGCGATGGCCCTGCGGCTGACGACGAGATAGTGTCTGTATATGTGTGTGAGCGTGTATACATATATATCTATACAAGTGACTTTCGACGTTGGCCCTGCGGTGCTGCAGGTATAGATGGAATATAACGCGCCGGCGTTTATTTGGCATCGCTATGAGTTCGTTAGAGTAGTGTATGATGTTGGTACAAGGTGTATGGATGAAAAATTGTTTGATTTCTTTTTTTTTTTTAGAATGGAGAGAAAGATTTATATGCCCGTGCGGTTTGATATATGTGTATCGTGAAGCAATTTTTGTTGATTCAAGGTCGAGGATAAAAAAAGGAGCAACGCTTTATGATACCCTTGTACCTGTTAAATAACCGGCAATTTCCTGGTACACGAGTATTACCTTCGGGCTTGAAAATCGCTCGTTACTTTTACGCAATTGTAAATGGTTCCCTCAGGTTCGAAATCGATAACAAGCTCGCCGTTCAAGACTGTAGGAAGTCGGTAGTATTAAAATTCAATTCAGCAAACGACAGACGTATAGATATAGGTACGAGGAGGCCGAGCGTTTGCTATTTCGAGGCGTCAGCTTCCTGGCGTAGTCAGCAAAATTTCCACGGACGAAGGGAGATATTTCTTCAAGAGATCTGAATCGGGGTTGGGATTCACCGGGAAATCAGATAAGTTATTAAACTGAGATTGCTGTTGACAAATACATATAGAATGTTGGATGAAATGTTTATTTTATAAGATACGTTTAGCCCGGGATAAGTACGCAGAAGGTAAAAAGAATATAAAATTATGCGACCTTGACAACTTTTACAAAAGAATTATTTACTATGGGTTCAAAATGAGGGTTCTATATAGCTATGAGAATGGGGTTGAATATTGAATGTCAATACCACATTGAGACACTTTTTCTTGGAAATTTCGATAAGTGGCTCTACAAAATGCAAATTTAGGTACCACTGTTATCATTGCTCTATGTAAACAAATAAATAATACATTTCGGAAGTTAAAATTGTAAGTCTTTGCTAATTGCAACTGGCAAGTTCTCGAACATAAATCAATAAGCATGCATGGGAGGATGCATTTTGAGAAATAGTCCATGGTTACCGGCAATGCCTTCGTAATAACCGTTAAAATCTATACATCCATCTATTATAAGCCATAATACCACTGAATAAACATCTGTCAAAGTGTGCGAGTGTCTAGCCTATTGATATGCGCTCGAGCGAGTCAGCCATTGAAATTCAGGAAGTTAGGTGTCAATGAATGGTCGGCGGTTTTTTCCGCCTGTGAGGAAAAATTTCACATTGTCCACAATTGAATTTCGCTCTCGCGTTCTTTAATCTGTTTTAAGATTCACTCTGTCTGTGATTTCGAGAATGGCGCATGAATATTCGAATCGGTTTTCAAATTGTCATTCGAGATTAAAATTTAACCCAATTCTTTTTGGGGGCAAATTTGATACTTTAAAATGGTTAATTGTGAAATAGGGGCGATAAAGAGGCTTTTGTATGCAAATGCTTGCTTGAATTTTTTAAATGGCTCGGAAATTATCGGAAATGCAACGATTTAGAGATTGCCAAGGCGTGACAATGCCCAATTGTTTCATCCGGTGAGACGTAATAGTACGTCAAGACTAATAACTTCCGTAAATTTTTTTGTTCGCAGAAAAGGAAACGAGTTATAATTTAAGCTGATTTTGATCTCGTAAACACATGGTTAGCAAGTAAGATTCATTCAAATTTGTGGTGGAAAAATCGAATAATAGGCATTTCTAAGGTGGTTGATGATGTATACATATTTTGCATTTTAATATAGCTGATTTGATAAAATAAAATAAATTTAATTTTATTAAATTAAAGTAAATTTGACAAAAGAAATCACATTTTTTGTATATCAGTTAGTTTAATTTTCACCGTTTGAATACTTAAATTTTCCTAGGAGATAAGTTATTTTATATTATTTTCTCGACGTCGAATTGGTGTACACATTATTTTAACTTTGATTTATGATATATTTAATCTGTTATTTAATGAATGATGCAAAGTTTAACGTCGATTATTTCATCTTACTTACAATTATATATATGTATATATATTTGTTCCAGAGCTGCACGAGAGCGAGACAATACAATATTTCTGTAATTATTGTCTCGCTCTTGGAAATTCTTGAAAGTTTCTGTCAATATGAAAAGTATTATTGCCTTGTCTTGAAATTTTTGATTATATTGCGGATAAATTATTACAATTAGAAAATGATAAGTTATTTACAAGACAATACAATATCAAGATTAATCTTTTCTACATTTGGAACTAATTGTTGATTTACAGATTATAAAGTTCAGATGTCCTATGATTGTATAAGCTTCTGCGATGTAATAAGTTGTTGTGTCATCTGTAAACAACAGGAGGAAACGTACATTTAATTCCTCGCGCTGCTCCCTAGACGCTATCGAAATGTTCGATTGTCCATTCGCTTTTAGATAGACTATGGGCCTTTTTTTCGCACGATTTGAATAGAATAATTATTAATACAAATTACAAAAAATAGCAATACATTTACATTTAAGCTTAACCTTACACAAAATAGCAATACATTTACATTTAAGCTTAACCTTACACGTTATGTGTATACTAATCTTATAAACCCCAGTTGCTAATAAACAAACCACAAATATTCAATCCACCATCAAATGTACCAACGTCACTTACGCGTACGCACGTGCGCACTCCGCGTATGTCCAGCACGAGTTGTTGACCCCGGCAGCGTACACCACCACACTCCCTGCCAAGGTGATGCATAATTCAAGTCAAGGAATTATCGCCTGGCTGCAAACTTTCTCTCTCTCTCTCGTCTTATAACGTCCGCTCTGTCTTTTCTCCTGCGACAATCAGCACATTCAGCGCAGCGGTTTTAAGTATCGGCTCCGCAGATGCTGCACGCGGGCGCCTGTAGTGGTATCGATTCGCGGAAGCTGATTCTGACGTCGGACACGTGCGGAATGTGACACTTTGACGTGTGTTGTGTAAGATGCAGTTTTGGAGGGGTAGTTGAAAAGCTGATGGAGTGATGACGAGGATGATGATCAGATGTTTGGAGCGTTTGATAAAGCATTGTGTTTAGTAGAGTATTCTTTTTAGAATGAATGATGGTCTTTTCGAGATCCTCTTTAATTTTGGAGCAGAATAAATGTTTTGACTGAAGATAGATCGTTTAATTCTACCAAGATAGTTATACAAATGGAGGATATATTTTTTTGGACAAAACTTATATGAGAAAATTGACAATGAAGTTTCACTTATGATGAAATAAAAACAGGTCAACATTTTTTTTGTAAGACACACCTTTCGGGCGCGGTTTTTTTCTTCCTCATATCTCAAAGTAAACGAAAAAAATCGTGTACAATTAAAAACTTGTTTTTCACACATTGTTTATAAAAGTTGAAATTTTTGAAGGAAATGGCAAAAAAGCATTCCTCTTTAAACTTCACTCATTTAGCCCGCAGAATCATCTTAAACACAAAGTTTCGAAAATGAAATAAAAACTAGAAAAAAAGAGCTTTCATTTTCTTTTTGAAAATTAAAAAAAAATTGATTCCTTCAAAAGTTATAAAAAAATAAGTTATAAAGTTGAACGTCGAAATAGCATAAAAATACATAAGTCGCAAAAATCGACAGCCCCGAAAGCCGCACCCGGAAGGTGATTTTAATTTGACTTAAATTTAAGAGTTTCACTAACCGTGATTGAGCTTTTCAGTGAGGCTTTGTTGAATTTCGTAAAGCTTGCTTAAACGATATGTCTTAAAAAGGTTAACAATACATACAAAAGGTATATACTAAATAGGTGTACAATAGAGTACTCGCGAAGTCGACAAGACACAATCGGAAAACTCGGTGTTGTTATTAGAACTATTGTGCCAATCGTCGTCAGTATAATCAAATCATTGATATAAAGGAAAATGCAGACATAAGGAAGAATTATTTAAATAATAGCATTGTCACCAATTAGTAAAATGCAAAACAGTGATTCCTTATATTCTACGAAATACACACGCTCCTGTACATGTGAAACTACCAATACGCATCACATTGTTCTCTATACAGTTTAAAATAAACAATTGTGGATCTAAGTATTGTTATTTTAGAATAGATAGCTAATTTTTAAAATTAAACCACACTACATTGACTACATACACTAACAATGAATTTAAAAAAAAAACAATACACCAATTCGACCATTCCACTAAATTTGTCACCATCCCACGCGATTACTGCTCCTTTATCATCAATTAAAACCAGTACGAGCCATTTTTTCCGCTTCCAAGTCGCGCTCCATCCTCGTTATACCCGACGACACACACGAGACCGTGTCAATAAGCGCCGCGCGCGCGTTCAGCAGAAATTGGCGGCGCGGCGACGGCTTTTAATTGATGTAATCAGGAATAAATTACCGTCCCGAGATATGGTATACCGCACGAACATTGCACGCACGCGACGACGACCGAGCAAAGTGTCATACCTACTCTGCTTTAACGTCGATCCCCACCTTACCGACGAAGCCACTCACAATCGAGCTTTGCTTCAAGCTCGCCAGATAGCAGCAGGCTTCGGTACGACTTTGCGGCGTTGATAACGACATAACGAGGTGCGGGTAAAGCCGTGCCGCAAGTACGATAATAAAGCGCGCCGTTTGACGCGAGAGCGCTGCTGTTTTATGCGCTCACTGTGCTCGTACTTATAGATATATATATACACATACGCGTTAATTGAATCTCGCTGTCGCGCGCGCGCCTGTGTAATCCGATCTGTGGGTGCGTAATTTTCGATATTAAAATAATTCCGGATTTAATGGGCAGCAGAGGCGAAGTGTGTTGCTGTGTTCTCGAGGTTTTTATGCGTGGCCCGGTTGTTTAATTTAGCCGGGAGTTTCCGATGTTTAATCGGGTGATGATGAGGATATACGTGAAAATGAATTTGAAAGTTGGGTTTGGTAGCTTTGTCTTTGTTTGAAACAAATTTAAAACAAATGTAGGTTTAACGCAGTGTTCGCTAATTTGAGTCTATGAAGTAACTTTTACTGGATGATTTATTATACGCGTAGGAATGGTAAATTGGGGAATTTTACCTTTGCTAAACTTCCTGTGTAGCAATTAATGTAATCAGATAGCATTCTTTTCACCGCTAGCAAATATATATAATAACGTAATCTTAATAACGATAGAATGTAACATTATATTATGCATTAACTTACATTTACATGCGGGTGTAATTTAATCATGTTGCAAGCTTTATCGTAAATTAGAAAGGACGCAGGTTTATTTACGACGAGCTTAAATATTTTGATTAATTTGAATAATATGATTAACGATTTAACTATCTGACATTATTAGCGATTAATATAATAAAATTATGTAAAATTAATAATGACTATGTTTAATTAATTTGAAGTAATTATCACGAAATGTTAAAACTGGAAGGAGTTCAATTCTAATTAACATTTATATATAAATTAAAATTAAACGATACTCGGTCACCCAATGGTTTCAGTGTATACACATACAGAATTTTGTATTTTAAATTATTAACGTAAAATATCATTTGCGTAACGAGACTTCATACTCACTCGTGCACCTCAATCAGCAAATTTTTCTCCCATACCGCCTAAAATCAACCCACCGCGTATTACTCATTCCCGGATTATGAGAGCAATTTTATCGGAGGGGAAGATCGACTACATGGCTTATTAAATTTTTCAAGGCGCGCTGTCGTGCGATATGCGAAGATCTCGCAGGCGTGCCGCGCGCTATTCCAAGGGATTCTCGAAATATTTAAAATAGCTGATGAACGTACAGCGGTTCCGCGTTGGCCCGGATAAGGGAGACTGTGTCAAAGTGAATTGTGATTCCGTTGCAAGCTCGAGTAAATTTGTGGAGTTTTGGGTGGTTATTTACTGCGTCGATTATTCGGAGTTATTTGTCGGTAGGTAGTGTCTGCATGAGGTGTGTGTGGATATGTAGTTTACGGCAGTGGTCATGGTTTGGCGTGTGTACTTAAAATTTTAGTTGATATTGATTTATAGAGATGTACTGCATATTTGACTATAATAGTATAGTATGATTGTTTCGGTATCTGCATGATAATTTACTAATGAAGTTTTATTGGAATGCTGTTAATGTACGTTTAAATTTCATTTTGAATCATTGCCGATAAATATAGTTACCCGTGTAAAAAAAAGTAAGTCTGACCGCAGTCTGCTGGAACTGGAAGTCTGGCGAAAGTCTGGTAACGGCCACATTTGTCTCTTTTTGATGTTGTACAGATTAAAACCAGACTTCATCAGACTTCACCAAACTTTACGGGACTTTTTATCAGACTTTGCCAGACATTACCAAACTTCACAAGACTTTAAAATTGACTTTAAAGACGCCAGAGAAAAAAGTACAAAAGTGGCCGTAATTAGACATTCGCCACACTTAAGCAGGTTCAATCATCAGATCAAAATGCAGGGAACAATTTAGAATTTTTATATATTGTTCTTCAATTGGAAAGAACATTACATGAATTTTTTCAATATTTTTTATAAGCCTTTTTTTGAGGAAAGAATTCTTGAAAATTGAGTTTTTAACATAGGCTTTTATGGAAGAGTGAGGTTATGTGACCTTTGAACATAAACATCACTTATAAAAAAAGCAGGAATACAGTTAAAACACCCTCATTTTAATAGAAAATAATAAAAGAATAAAAGTGCTGAGGGATCTTGGTTGCTTATAAGGCATTTGGGAAAGAAGTAGGTGAAAACATAAATAAAACGGCGAGATCGTTGGCTACGCAACGGGGTGAGCGGTGAGCGTTCGCGGGGAGAGAGGGGACGTCCCTAGCCTCACCCCGCAGCATGACACCCTTGAACCTTCTTAAGCAGGATCGCTGCTGACGCAATGAGACGAAAGTGTCCCTAACCAGACTTTCGCCATCTTTGTCAGATTTCCACCAGACAGCTGCAAGACCAAAGAGAAAAAAGTTGCCGTAACCAGACTTTACGGGACTTTCTCAATCTTTCCCAGACTTTACCTGACTTTCCTAGACTTTCCCAGACTTTAACAGAGTTTACCAGACTTTCCTAGACTTTACCAGACTTTACCAGACTTTACCAAACTTCACCAGACTTTACCAGACTTTACCAGACTTTATCAGACTTTACCAGACTTTACCAGACTTTACCAGACTTCTCCAGAGTAAAGATAAAAAAGTTGCAGTAAACAAACTATACCTGACTTTCGCCAGTCTGCTGTCAGAGCAAAGAGAAGCATAATGCCATAACTAAACTTTACCAGACTTACCAGAC
>UXGD01005022.1:0-15522 GCA_900474315.1 Torymus auratus
TATAAGACTGTAAGACCGATAAAAAAATTCTTATCAGTTGATATTAGATTACAGTCGACATAAGTAATATTTGTTAACTCAAATTTTTTGTAAGTCGATAGATCGGCAAAATAGGTTCTAGTCATAAAAAATAGAAAAAAATACAGATATATTAAAGAAAATGTTAAAGGGAAAGTTACACTCAAACTTCCGGAACGTAACTAAAATAAGCAATGCAGGCACCGCTATAGCGCGTGCTCCTCGTCACAGCTCTCATTAAAGTATTTCGTACTCAGTGTGAGTAATGAAGATGTTGAGAGAGAGACCCGAGCCACATATGCACCTACGGTTGCGTACGGATGCGGACGATATTGCCCTTCTCGTAAGGTTGAGAGGTATTGACAAGCTCCGACACTCGGCTCGTCAGTATTCTGATTTTGAATATGTAAACGAGCAGTTATTGAACGTGGAATTGTAAAATGTACAATTATTATAATGTGGTTAATCGTATCAAAAACTCATATAACCTATTTCCAACTGTCGTGAGAATAATTCCGAATATAGCAACCTTCAAACGCACGTTGAACTCTTTTGTTAAAAAATATTAATATTATGTATATATGTAAAAATATTAATATTATGTGCATTTTGCGCTTGTCACCTCGACACCATCTATGTACATATTATATATGTTAAGGGTCTTTGGCCCGTTAAAGTAAATAAATAAATGATATCGAATAACAACCGTAAGTTAAATCAGAAATATTTTAATTCATTTTTATTTCATTTAGTTTACATTATTTGTTATCTTAAAGTTAAGATTAACTTTGCTGTGCCAAAGTTTAGAAATACATTCAACAAAGATCTGCGATAACCATAGAATATATTCTACTTGAGAAGTTGAGTAACTGAATAAAACAATATTATCGTTCTAACTTCTGCTCTATACTCCTACTCAAAACACTGACTAAAGAACATCCTGCACTATGCTAATCCTTCCAATACAACAACAGCGTCTTACACCCTCCCCTCACTTTGCTCTTAAACCACCTATTCATCTCGAAAACCTCAATCTCCCACGAACCACTCATTCTTCCACATCTCCGTGTATTTTCCAATATACACCGTGTCTAACGAAAAAACAAAGCTCGCCTCATTTTTCAGAGCGCTCCAAAGAAAAAGAGAAAAGCGACGGGGACTAATTCCGAGACGAATTGCGTTCGCGTGGGGATGCAAATGCGCTCTTCCGCATTTGCATGGCTCGCGCTCTCTGTGTTTTTAGCCCCTTTGACAATGATTAAGTCCATGGTGTGTAGCTCCTGTGCGTGTATGTCTACCATGGTAATTCGTCGCGGTTGATTGACGGCCCCGTTTGTGTTTTCGCACAGCTACGCCGTCTGGTAAAGACTTTCCGTCTGCGGTGCTTGCGATAACAACTGTGGTGCTTAGTTTTTATTTGCTTTCGGTGGGTAATGAAAGGGAAGGTTTCGAGCCGTGTTTTGGCTGAAATTCAATTGATGTATGGGTTGGTCGAATGGACAATCGATTTTTCATTGTTCTCGGGGATAAATGTAATTTCTCGCTAGTCAAGTAGTGGAAATGGTTCATTTTTCTCTGGATTATGAAACGATGATTCTCACTTCATTACCAGTCATATTTTACATTTAATTGAACGATGAAGACTGGAAGATTGTTTAAGGAAAGAATGTATTCCTATTATCAAGGTAGATAAATACGTTTAAAGCTTAACGAAAACAAAGAGTCCTAATGAACACCTGGCAAGTTTCCTATGACTCATTAAGATCATCTAATCGACCAATAGACCGCATCCTTATACGCTCAAAAATGAATTGCTTTAACTTAATAGCACACACCTCGATACCCACTGAATCACACTTCTATATTTACACAACAGACGCGCGGTAGGCTTTTCCTCAATACATCTTCTTTAATACTTGTTGCATTCGCTCTCTCTCCGCCTCTCTATATCCGCATCGTCGCTCCGCCACGTCACGTCGCGATTCCGTACATATAATCGGCAAAAAAGAGACACACATATACACAAGCTCGTCCCACGCCACCTAAAATCCATCCCCGACGTCATATCGCGCGGTGACATCCTCTTTACGAAACGCGCGTGCTAATTAAAACGCACCCACGAATTTCGCGTAAAACGTGCAGCGCGCAAAGCCTGGAATGAATTATTCCTAAGCCACGCGAGTGATTTAGCACGCGTACACACAACTTTGAATTTCCCGGTATAAATACGAGCGTGTGTATATATCGCGGAAACAGGCTTTTTTGCCGCGATAGCGTGTGACAGGTTCATGCGCACGAACGCGAAAATCGAGGAGTGTAGTAGAGCTGGAAGAGTTTTGTTTGTTGGATTAATTATTTTGGAGTTGAGAATGACTTACTGAAATGACATGTTCTTCTTGTAATTAAATGAAGAAACTTAAGTGTCAAGGAAAACATTTATAATGCGACGCGTGATAAGAATATTTTTTAAATCGACACTAACATATTCGGTTGTAAATGAGAATGGCTATAATTGCTTGTCACGTAAAGTATGCGCTTGTCATGCGGTAATTTTAAAATTGTTGAAAAGCTATGAAAAAAAAACCCGTCAGTAGTGCATAAATAATATAATCTCTGGGCATAAATAAAAAAGGCTCGTAATAACACTTTACGCGTACGCTTTTTCTTTCACGGAAAAATCACGAACTATTCCGTATACTTAGTCCATAAAAAGTATAGAAGGAAACTTAAATCAACATTATCTCTCGGGCCATTTCCTAAACGCTCAAAACAACATCAGAAAAACATCTCCTTAAAAACACACACACATAGACATATCCTCAGCTACCTAAAAACCCAGACCCGCCATTACAGGAAACTTCGAAACCCCGTTCATTTCCACGCTCTAAAAAAAGCGTTGCTGTTGTCCCGCTGATTCGTCGCTCAATTAAAGGCGCCGGCGCTATAACAATGCAGCATTGAAAATATTGTGCGCGCACATCACTTTTAAGAGAGGACCGTGGAAACGCGATCGCGCGTCATAGGGAGGGACACGATCCCAATGAACCGTGTAATCTCTTTATTCTCATTACTGGGAGTCACGTGAGCCTCGAGCATATATGCAAACGTGATGCGACCAGGTGTCTAACAGCCAATTAAAAGCCGGCTCTGAAGGGAATAGCGATGGACGAGTCCATGCTTATGTAACGATTATCCCAATTTTTGCGTAGCTGCTGCTGTTGCCGCTGCTTTTGTAGGAGTATATATACGTTGGATGCTGGAACTTCAAAGGGATGCCAGAGGCTTTGAGCCAATTAACCTTGTCCCTGTTTTACGGGGGATACACTTTTCAAGTATACGGGATTTTCACTGCCGCTGTAGGATTTCAGGTGAAAGCTACAGCATTGAAATGGGATATTGGGAATTTTATAAAAATTGATGCTGCTCTGCGTCATGCGAGTGTATTACAACTGATTGGTTTCTTTTGTCTAACGATATTGAAGTATTTTTCTTATTCTTCCGGTGTATTAAATACCTGTTGAATTTAATTTTCACTTTGTAAATCTTGAAAATGCTGATTTTTAAAAGATACCAATGCCTGATTCATTATAGAGTAATTTAAGCGATCGGAAATTTCTATTAATTTGCAATTACTTAGTTCTCACAACTTATTTATTGTATAACCAGACTTATTTCTTAAAATAATACAATTATTGACGGTTCATATAATGCTTACTGGTTTCTTCTTAGAACAGAAAATTCTAAGAACTCTATTCTGACATCTATCTAACAATTTTTAATTTCAATATATAATATTCATTATTAAATTCACTTCGTCTAATTTATTCATTAATCCTCTGAACCCCCAGTGTCTCCCTCCGAAACTTACGTGATTACATCCTGTTAACCCGGATTTACAACCCCGTAAACACACGACATCAACAAAAGAAGCACTACTCCACAACAACCATTCCTCCATCACCTAATTAAAATAAAAAAAGTCGTAAAACCGACCCCGGGATACGTACGAGCACAAACAGCGTCACCGTAACTCACCAGCCAATTACACTGAGACTCTCAAGACTGAAGGAGAAAAAACAGAGTCGCGCGTCGCAATGCAATTTCACGGCCAGGTAAGACAGACAGAAATTCATTTTTCGCTCGGTGGCCAGAGCTACGAGTTTTCGGCGCTGATTAAACGCCAACCATTGCTATGTGTGTGTGTATATAGAAGGAAGACGCGATAACAATGGAGAAAGAAAAGAAGTGGCACACGTGTCGTTCCCTCGGGTATAACGACGGTGACCCGATTAGGGTGTCTCGGTGAAACTTTAGCCGTAAAAACAACGAGGGCGGGAGATATGAAAGCCAATGCGATCGAAAATTAATTACCGAAGGCCTATTTATATAGAGACTGCGCGATGATGTCTCATCCAATTTTTTTCCGGCCCAATGAATGAAAGCAATCAGAAGTGGGTTTGTGTATAGAGGTTGTAGACGTATTGTGAAGTGTGCTTCGTTTGTCGAAGAAAGAATTGTTTGATTTCTTTTGGGCTATACGATTCGGAAAGTAGAGGTTACGTTATCGCAGACTATGGGAAAATTACTCGAGTAAGGACGTTTATAATCGAACGTGAAAATTACAGAATTTTATTCACAGGTGCAATGAAACCAATGCATTGGCCAATTCGATTACTCAACTGAAAGAACCATTTGATAGGGACTCGTGTTTCATAGCACATTAATGTAACGCGATAGTAGTGCACACAGTTCTTGTGTCGCCAAATTCGTTTGTGGTTGTAATCAATAAGTGGATTAATGAAGTCGATATGCGGTAGCGAGTGACCGAGAAAAATGGGTAACCATAGTGTGACTGGTATTAAATGTAGACAACAATTTCGTCAATGTTTACGATATTTTCTGATTATGCTTATATAACTTTAATTAATGAGAAGAGCGTTTTTATGAACAAGAAGGAAACGTTTCTTAGAATAAGTGAAATTGACATTAAAACTAGCGCTATTCTAACCTCGCATGAAGTCATACAATACCATAAAATTATCCTTACGGGAAATGTCATTAAGAGTTCTGTGTCATCCGCTGTTGCATTCGTTATCTTTATATTATATCGTAAATTAAGAGATGTACTTGAAAACGAATGAATAATACGTACGAACGTTAAAGAAGAAACATTGAAAATAGTCTAGAAGATTGCTACACATATATCACGGAATATATATGAAACTTTTTCTTTTTTTACTGCCCTTTGTGCGATGTTAGAAGAGGAGAATCTAGTACAAGAACGTGTTCTTTATGCTATATGATGAAATTAAAACATAAATGTGCAAAATTTATGTTTGCTGGTAGAGATAATGTTATTTTGTTTAATGAAAAGCTTGATTTATTCCGTCAAAATGGGTACTTGTGAAATTTCAAAATGCTGTAGCTAATGTAAACATACCGTTATTCACTAAAGGTAGTTAATAAACACGATCCATTCTTTCAGTTGCTGTATCCAAATGCATAATTGTTTATGAAATAATAGAAATTTGCAATTTCTCAGTAAATATACTACTTATGATAACTCAGGTAGTCATATCAAAGATTATTAAAATGCTAGTATTACTGACGATTTGAAAATATTTCTGAGTGGAACACCTTACGGCGAGAAAGTGAATTCCGAATGAAGTGAAAATTCATTCTGAAGTGTGGAATGTTAATCTCAAGTACCTGTAGTGGGATGTACAAGTTGTGAATTCTAATTATTATTAAAATTCCTATCGTTATTAACAACTACAGTAGCAAACTTCCTTCTACGTAATTTTCAACTTAAAACTTTAATTAAAAACAAAATATGATGAAGCTGAAAATCGTTTGGTTAAGTGGCAAGCATGAGTCGAAAGTTTGCGGGAACTAATAAATCAAGGTACCCAAGGTATGTAAACTTTTGTTAAATTATCGCGAACAATGTTTTTCTTAGCCAGTAGAGTCTTTATTTACGAGCAAGTTAAAATTTATCTATGGACTTATTTTTAGTCATCCCTGAATGTATGCTACCGTATCGCCCACGGGGTAACGAAAGTAGCGTATAATGCTAATTTGCTAGGAGAAAAATCTAATATTTTATGTTTAATAGAAGCTCAAAATATTTATCGTGAAAAAGAATCATAAATATTCTACGTTTACCGTTGAAACACCGTGAAAACTATCGCAAAACAACTGCAAAACTTTAATTGAGGTGGCGTGTAACATGCAAAATTTTACGAGACGCGCAAATTTCAAAGGTTTCACGCATTTTCCCATGATCCCATGTACATTCCTGGGTTCAAAACACTTCATGCAAATTTGTATTCATTATTCCGGTTACGCTATTTGTGATCCGTTACCTGCGAGGGCTCACCAAATTAGTATTCAGCGTATTTTAATCAGTCTTAATCGCTACTTTATATTCAACGGCGGATCTGTATTTCATAATAATAAACGTGGCAAATAATGTTAAGATTTTTGGAAAGATGTCTAGATCAAAGAAAAAAAAATAAAAATTTGTTAAAATCTCCGTTCGATAAAGTGCCGCAAAAATGAGTTTTCATAAATTATGTACAATACCAGAAATGCTTTGGAAGCCATAAAAATGCCACTTGAAAACTTTCGAAATACCATGAATAAGTATGAAAAATTATGAAAACCCACAAAGAATCATAAAAGAAGGATAATTAGAAGCGAAAGAAAAATGTTACGAAACTTGGCCATGTTTTACACTTTTTCAGTCTTTTTATTGTGACGATGATTGATGTAAAAGTGAACTTTTTCAATTTTCAAAAATAAATTGACTTTGAGAAGTAATTTTTCATTTTCTCATCATATCCCTTGTCTTTACACGTTATAATAGCCACATAATTATGACAGAATACTAAATTAAAAAAATGTTATGCATTATAATTTCGTCATTTAAATAATTTTCTCCAATGACCATTCCTATCTCAACCCAGTCAAACATCTTCACCTCCTCTCCACACACACACACACTTTCTCCACATCCAGCTCCCAAACACCAGCCTAACCACACACGCGACTGTCTGTAGCAAAACCATCTGAACCACGACACCATTGAGCAATCTACGTCTCTCTCACTCCACGCCGAAAGTTCGTTCACACCGCAGTCAACTACTACATATACAAGACTTGAGACTCACCGTCGGGATTGTGAAAGTAGGCCCAGGTGGGCACGCCCGTCGCCGCGGACTGTAGGACACAGGCGAGGACGCCGAGGCAGAGTGCCCACAGTGCGCATCGCGCTGCCTGGGCACGCCTCTGATTGCGCCTGGGGTCCTGGTCGACGAAGCCGACGACCCCGCGCACGCTCTGCGAACGGCCGCTCGTCGTCGTCGTCGTCGTCGAGTCGGCCATCCTTCATGCCAGCCGGCCGCTTCCGTTTCTATGTACGCGCGCACACACACTTATACGCACACGCTCTTCTTCTTCCGTCGAGGCACACTTTTCGGATGGTCACGCGATCGCGAGCACTGCACGGTATATACTTATTTTTCTCTTCTCTCGGTTAGAGGATATTCGAATTTCGCAGGGGTTACAACACACTGTACGTATATTATTTTCAATTCGTTGGGTGCATTGCCGGCCGCCAGGTGGCCAACGCGCTTTTTGGCAATCCCGGTAGCAGTGTAGCGCTGGCTCCGCTCGCTCTGTACATGTATATCGATTCACTTCACGCGCTCCACAGTTTTATCACAGCGATCGGGTGAAAGAGCACTGTATGGAAGAACTCAGCTGTGTGATAGGGGGGGAGAGGAACAAAAGGTGTACCGGATTTTTCCGGCAAGACGCGGCTTTCCACGCCCGTCTATCCGGCCGATCGATCGGTCACGCACGCGCACACACCCGCGCTGGAATTCCTCGATTTCTTCTCCTCCTCCTCCACCACCTCCGTCGTCGCCGTCTTTTTCCTCCTTATCTCTCGCTTCGGCAGCCCTTCTTCTTGTCTCCTCTCTTTCTCTTCCTCTTCGGGCCGTGTCGTAGTAGCGTAACACGTAGTAGAGAGAAAGAGCCGGCCGTGTGTATATATATGTTGGTCAGCGCGAAACCGGTTTTCGCATGGCGCGCTAAAAATACGCCCCCGGCGAGAGAGAGAAAGAGAGCTCGTCGCCCGGTCTTCCTTCCTTGTTGTGTGCGCCCTTTCTCGTCCTCCTCCTCCTTGCTTCGACTTCGCGTCCTTAACTTCGCGCTGTGTTTGGTCGTGAAGCTGCTGCTGCTGTTGCTGTGACCTCGTTCGGCGCTCGACCTCTGAAACAAAAAATTACAGTCTTCACACGCGGATCTTTTTCATTATATTGGGTCGGCATCGTCGATTATGTAGGCCAAACGAACGACGAGCTGTTCGATAAGGAAGACAGTGAAAGTGAGCTGCGTTGTTGCTTGAGGTGTGTGTATATGTAATGAAACAACGACCGAGAGATGATTCTAGAGTGTCGCTGAGAGAGAGAGGTTTGTTCGTTGGTGAAAATTACTACCGTAGCGTTGCGTTGCACGACGCGAGTGTTGACAATGCGCCGTGGAGTCATGAAGAATGTAAAATACATTTTTCTTTGTTCCGTCTCGCTTCGCGCGCACGCAGCGACGGCAGCGCAGGAGAGTTATGTAATCCGATTTCTATGTGCCGGGGAAGAGAGAGACGGAGAGGATACATCACGGTATAAATTTGCATTCGCAAACGCTTCTCTTCCCAGGCGCGATTCTCTGCTCTGCTCCCAGCGAATTAAAGTTGCTTATATTGAATTGTTAAGCTACGGAAGACGAGCCACGAGAGAGTAAAGTTCAACTGAACTTCGTTTGACGCAAATAATCATCGAGAAGTAGACGTGGAACGAGGTTAACGCTTTACCGACCGTCACACTGGAATATTCAAGTTTAATGCCCCACTAACTCAATCCTGCGAATTCAGCGGACTTCTGAATGACCGCACGCTTACGAAGTCCACCTCGTTAAGAAATCGTATAATTTTATTTGCTTGTCTAATCATTGCCGTGCGTATTTCAAGGCCCCGAATGTATACTACCCGCGGCGAAGTGCCACTCGACCGCGGCACTTGATAATACACAAAATCGTCGAGTACTGCTGCTCGTTTCTTTTTGTTTCCAATGTCGTTACATACGTTTGCATAATCGCTTTTTATCAGCGAGTGCTCTTTTTTTATTTACACTCGCGGGGTGTAGAAAGACTTGTTGGGTATTTAAAAATAGTCGTCGCGGTAAACGGGAATAACAATAAAATTCCGCGCTCGCGCTATATCCTTGACCAGTTTTATTATAATTACACGGCGACCGATGCTTCGGGTTTTCTTTTGCCATTATTATATGGGAAACCTCGGCGATAATTGAATGTCTTTCGGTATGAATTGAAATCGACGTCTTATTCTGACTGACGGTTGAGTTGTTACGATGCAGCAATTGAAAATCAATGTAACCATAACGATAAATTAATTGCTGAGAATGAATTTTCATGCCTTGAAAAGACTATAAAACTCCAATAAAAGAACAAATTGAAAACAAAGAGTGTGTATCATGAGTGTACGTACGTCTTTATATTTTAACGGTCTGTTACTACCTTGTTGCTGCCGTCTATTACTACTTCAAGTCATGTTTTCAAATACACGAGCGAAACACCGGTCTTAACTTTTTATTTATAATTATCATCATTATTTTGAAACAAAAATAAGCTCGCTATACAGCCTTCCGTCTAATTGCAAAATCATCACTCGCCGCTGATAAAAAATGCACACACACCGTTCCGGGTCAATGATTAGAAAGCTTCCCATTACGTCCATAATCTATTTATAGATAAACATCTTCATTGTTACTCCATAGTAACATAAACGCCCCGCGCACATAACCTATTTATTTAGAAATAAATACACGATCGATATCATTACTTTGCCGCGGCGGATCACGAAACCATCACGCACCATTATGCATATTTACATCCCCTGACACGAAATTTCCTCGTTCAGGAACCTTACGTTTGATTTATCTCGATACTTTTCTTGACACCGCTAGTTTATAATATTTAATTTACAATCTCATACCGATCTTTTAACAATCACCTATCAAATCCTAACAGTCCATCACAACTCTTTAACTTTTCGATAGAACCGCGCCAATTCCTTACCGATCTCCAACCGATCTCTCTCAACCCAAACAAAAATCCCATCTCTATACTCTCTCGCATACCAATCCCTCTCTCTCTCACTCGCGGAATTCCCCTACTAGCCACACACAGCTCCTCCGCCGATCTCCACCTCATCGCTCGCCAAAGAAGACGGCGAAGAAGGAAAAAAAAGAGCCGCGGAGAGAGAGGCAAAGACCTCGCATACCAGACGCCACACGGACCATCACAACACAACATCCCAGCAAATATGTGTATAATATATAAGTATATACGCACCTCACTCAAGGCCAGCGTGAGTGGCTATCCGGTCGCGGTGGCAGCTCGTCCCCGCGGAAGCGGAAAATCGGCCGGCGGTGGTTCCTGCATCTCGTGCGGACGCGTCCACACCTCTTTCTCTATATCCTCCTGTACACACCTCCCCGTACACGTAGGTATATATCTATATACGTGGGTATCGATCGACCACTGTGTATACTACTACTCCTCCGCTGCTCCTAACCTCCAAGCGGCGTTCGATTTTTCATTAGGCGCTGCTGGTGCTGCTCGTCGCTCCTCATATTCCGCGCCCCGCCTTACAGCCTTCACTCTCGGCAATCCTCAATAAATGACTTTTCCTCTATATAATACACGCGCACCTCGTGAGAGAGGAGCGTCGGTTTGTGCAAGCGAGCCGGTATTTCGTAATCCGCGCGCTCGCACATACACGTGTGTGTAAGTGTATATATATACGTGAGCTATACTCGCTTGCGTACACAGGACCAGCGTGTGTGTATCACGCGATACCAGCTCGTCGTCGCTGCTGCTGCTGCACCACCACCTCCATTTTCTGCGGGGCAGGATACCTCCTCCTCCTCTTCTCACATCCTCCCCGAGACGCACAGTGGTAACAGCACGCCACTCTCTCTTCATTCACTCTGCCGCGCGTATATATCCTATCGATTCCACAGTGGTACTACTACTACTACTACTGGTGCTACTATACTACTGCGCGCGCGCGGGCGCTCACTTTCGAAAATTCCTGCAGCCGACGCGCGCTGCGCTCGGAAAACACTATAAAAACGAGGTCACCAGAGCTGTATTAAACACCGCGCGGTGGGTAAGGAAAACAAAAGGTACGAGGGGGAAGGGCTGATGCGACGCTGTACACGCAGGTGTATATATTATATTTACGCACACCTATATCTATACAAGAAAAACACACGCGCGTTGTTTGTACCTGCGCGTCGACGACGATCTATATAGGTATATATATATAGGTGTTCTGCGCGCGCGCGTACGGCGACTCTCTCGTGTATATAGGAGTAAGTATGTGCACACGGCTGACTCGACGAGCCTGCGCGTTGCGTCGCACTGAGGAGAACAGCGTCGTCGCGCGCTACGAGAGTTCGCAGTCGCTCGGTCGCTCGCTCGCTTGCTCGCGCCAGGAAAGAGAGACAGAGAGAGGGGAGGAGAGGTAGGCTTCGTTTCGCTTCGCGTGCTATGCTGCTGTAGTATATAAGCCCCACCAGCGTTGCTGCTGCTGCTTACCTTTTGTATATGTATACGTGTGCGTGATGGTATATAGGTGAGGTGTATATAGGCGTGGAGGTGGAGAGGTAGAGAGAGAGAGGAGAGTAAGTGTATGAGGCCTGGGTGTATGCATTGTTTATTAAAGGGAACGCCGGAGCGCGCCGGCGCTCTGTTCTGCTGATGCAGGTTATTCTGCAGTCTCTTTTGAGGATCGATTTTGCCTCGGTTCTTTTTTACGCAATTTTCTTTCTTTTTTGCGTTTAGGTGGGCGTGAGGGTTTACTGATTGAACGGGTAATTGGGTTATTTTAACGTGCGAAAGGTTTTGTGTGGAAAAATGTACGGCTTTATCTATCTTGAACGCTGCTGTTGTGGATTAATGAATCATCGTCGGTTGTAATAACTGTTGCTAAAACTGAGAAGAAGATGTATTTATAGAGGACTTGCGCTATAGTGTATAGTTGGATTGCATAATCGATACATTAATCATTAACGTTTGCAAGCCAACATAACACTTTAGTTTTATTTAATCTATCGCATACTTGCGGTACACCTATAGCTTTAATATGGTAATTTTTAAATCGATACCGTCTTAGACTTTCGTTATAGGTATATATATGTATATATATGCTACTTTTAAATCTCCACGAATATATATACTGCAGAATAACAAATTCAAAAATAGACGACAACTTCATTATCGAATTCCCAATTAATAATTAATTAATTACAACGCAAATACGAAAGCAGAGTTTCGTCTGATCCGTCGAAAGTACTATACAAGTCGAAAGTTTAGATTAGTTACTCTGCGAAACTTTCATTGTATGTACCTGTTGCCTACTGCAACTGCAATTCCAGGAACAGACGTCTATATAGTTAGGTATCGCGGCGATATCAGCTGTCTATATGCTTCTTTGAATGTCATTTTGAAATCGATGTAGGTCATATACATTCGAATTATTATCAGTTTCGCGGCGCTCGTATATCACTATTCGCATCAACGTCGCGCGGCGACGAATTTTATAGGCGCACGATATATAAGTACGCGCAAAACATTTCTATCTATAAAACACACACTCGCGAAGGAAACTTTGTACATAGTTGTTATTCACGTACTAAACCAACAACAACAACAACACAACTGGTTACAAAAACTCGACAACGACGAGGAAGCGTATAATAAAAAAGAAGAAGGAATTATCGTATATACAAGCGAGCCAAACAACGAGAACCAGATTCGTCCTTCCGCTTTTGCGAAACCGGTACGACTGGTGCGCCGGTATATCTCATTGCTACTCGCGGACTGGCTCTCTCGCGAAATTCACCTCGTATACGTACTTACAGTGAAAACTCTTCTGGAACCAGTCGACATATCTTCTTTTTTTTGTTCACCGATTCGAAAATATTCCGATAATGGCACTGTTCGTTCCAGTTTCACATTTGGGTCAATAGTAAATATAATCCACTTGCCGTTCGTAAAAAAGCGCGTTAACGTTCGGGTTCGCCAAAGTGCGCTTTTAACGCGTCGTTGACAATTTAGACACCGGCGCGGGTATATAAATAATCGACGACGATTTTTGGACTACTGCTACTATGCATATGGTTACTTCTTCGGACGTATCGATTCGCTTTATATAATCGCAACAAAGGATCTACCCCTTCGTTATGTCCGTAAGTTCACTAGGCGCGTTGCTTGAGCTGTTGTACGGTGAGTCACGGTGGATTCGAGCGCATTCCCAGCGCCAACACCTATACTATAGCCGCACGCACGCACGCGCTTATCGAGCCGGTAATGTCGCTATGGTGTAAGAGTTAGATAATAGTAGCTATGGGGAGTGATTGTGATGGTTGTTGCTGGATGGCAACACAAAGGAAGGTTGGTTGTTGGTCTGGAAAAGTATATTTTTCATATTAAAGAAGGCTAAATATAAACAAATCATTTAAAAACTGACAGAATATATAATCTGAAAATTAATATTATACTCTAGCCTCTCACGCAAAAAAGATTAAGCCAATATATTGCTCAGAGTATATATGGGCAATGTACAGAGAAGCTTCTATAATGATTTTTTTTTATATTGACAAAAATTTACAATTACATTTTCATCGTTGGAAACAATTTCATTCACACTCCTCTAATTCCTCGTTATATCGCATTCTCTGCCTTCTCGCCTTTCAAACCCTTTCCCCACCTCCATTATTATAGATCCTACCCCGAGACACTCCCGCGTCAGGAATCTTTCCTCGCTGCGCTAAATATAGCTTATATCACAGCTTATATGCAAAGCGGTCGATTTTCAGGTTAATATGCCGAGCCCACGTCGAACCGCGACGGATGATGAACGCGGGAGGAGCTTTGATGCACTCGAGGCGCGAAATCGAAGTGTATGATGCAGTCGTCGTGGGTTGTATTATATTTGTCTCGACGAATGACAAGTTAGAATGTTTAATATTGATAGACTCGCGCGTGGGAGTTTCTTGCCGGTGCTGCTGGTTCCCGGGTGATGAGGGTTCGGATTGGTATAACTTGATTAGTTTGGTCGAGTGAAGTTTCGTTGGAGTTCGGCTGATGAAGTTGTTGCCGTGGATTGTCAGTGACGATAGTTTTTAAATTTTCGGAATATTATAGTTGGTTTCTTGGTTGAAATTATTTTAAGCTGAGAAAGTGGAGCGTTAGAAATACAGAGAAGATATCGTGGTATAGACAGTTTGGAAATTTGCGAGATGAAAAACTATCATTTTGGGTAATTATTTTTACATGTACTGTACTTATAGGGGATATATCAATAAAAACATTGAAAGTTTATTTGAAAAAGTTATATACTCTTAGTAAAAAGATTAAATTGTATAAAAATTACATATTAATCACACGTCAATATTTTCAAAGCCAAGTTTATTTCCAAAAATAGACCCAAGACTCTTATTACAAACAACCCATTCATCGCCAAATCATCATCCTCTTGTCACCTTTCATGCAGCTTGTGCACCTTCGCGCGCAACCTGCGCCATATGCGCGAAAATTCCGCTAATCCTCCGTATACCCGCGCACAGAGAACCGTATACTGCAAAGAAGAAAAACACCGATCACCTTCAGGCTCTGTCCCTCTCTCTCTTCTCCGCAATTGCTCCCAGATGTTCGACAAGTGTCTCCCGTATACGCGCGCAGCGGCATGTGAGCTATATACCTGCACGTACGTATACCCATCCTACATACAGCCGTCGTCGTGGAAAACAACGGAACGCGACGTATAAGCGAGGAAAATATTTTTCGCAGCGCGCTGCACTTGCGCGACAAGTGACGTCAGCGAGGAGAGAAAGAGAGGGAGAAGTAGACAGATGCGCTGTACGAGCGAGTGTGTGTCTCTTTTTTTGTTAATTTCGCGTGAGATGTTGTGGGGAATTGAAATTGGCTGATTGTGAAACTGGATTTTAAAAAGCTTTTTATGAAGTTTTCAAGGTGGGTCTAGATGACAGGTGAGCTGATTTTTTGAGTTATGATTAAATTTGGGTTTGGTTATCTATGGGTATATTGATTTTAGCAAGTGAGATCGGTATAAGCACACTTTTTGGTTCGTTTCCAAAGTTTATTTTCACTTTCTTCTTATGTATAATACAAATTCTTTGGAGAGTTCAAGTTTTGTTTTGATGCATAGAACTTTTATACAAGAAGCTATCATGCCTTTAAAAATGTTCGATATCGCCTAAATAGAAGAATATACCTATACGCGGAATTCACTTGCAATCGCCGTGCCATCAAAGGAAAATCTCTGACATCTCCCATATCAAAACTCTAATGCGTTCGGCTGAAAATATATATCATTTCGAAATTCAATTTTAC
>UXGD01005023.1:0-15521 GCA_900474315.1 Torymus auratus
GAGAGAGAGAGAGAGAGAGAGAGAGAGAGAGAGAGAGAGAGAGAGAGAGAGAGAGAGAGCGAGAGAGGATGAAGTATGAAAAAGAAAGAAATTTTGAGATAGGAACTTCATATTTTATTTTAAAGGAGAGAAGAAAGAAATAAAACGGAAAACAAGGTACACACTAGAAGAAAAGGAGAAAGAGAAAAATCGAGATATAATGATTGAAAAGAAATAACCCTAGGATTGAAAAGAATAAAGCGATAGAAAGAATTTAGCATGCGTAATATTGAAAGTGAAAAACACACAATAAAGAAAGTGAGAGATAATGCGGAAGTTAAAGAAGAAGAGAAAGAAAAATATGCAAAGATTAAAAGAAACAGAGCGAGGAAGATAATTTTTTCGTACACAGTCGTTGAAAAGGAGAAAATTAAAAGAAAGAGAGAAAGTCGTAACGGCAAGAAAAATAAATGGGGGTCGAGATAGAAAGAGAATTTAAAGGAAAGCGAGTGAGTGAGAGATGTTCGCGTAGAACGAGATAAATAGAAAAGGAGGAAGCGAGACTTTATAACGCCCTTGTACGATGGCTCGCGCGCGTCTGGCCAAGTGATTCGCACCGGGCATTTTTCTATTTGCCTCCATCTCTCTCTCCCTCTCCCCAAAAGTCCGTCTTCGTCTCTCTTCCTATCTCACCGCCTCTTCTTTATTGCTTTTATTACCCCGCGCGCCGCTCTAGCTCTATCCATTCAACGCTACTATCTATTAGCTTTACTGTTATGGCTTTCTCCTTTTCGGCGTTCGCACGCAATTGAAAATTCTGCGTGGCACATGTACACTACACGCAGGAGAGTCTTTTTATTTTTCAAATTACACGGGCCATCGGAATAATATTACCGTTACAGTCGTCGTGGCTTTTACTTCGTCTCGCTTGGCGCAAGAGAATTTTGGCGCCGGGCGATGCGAAGCGTTATTTGTCATGGCAGTAAAAAGTTTAATTTTAAGGAGAGGGTGGAATAAATTTGCGGGCGTTAATTTTAGGAGGAAAATTAAGCTGCTGATGTATTTTGAAGGTAATGACACGTTGAGAAGGCTAATTGGATCGCGTTTTTTTTCAACGTCTTTGTGAATATAATTAAGTTTTAATTAGTCTTCTTTCTTTCGTCCATCTTGCCAGTGTTATTGTTACTGTTATTTCAAGCATTAGTATAATAAGATAGCTATATGTTACTCTTTTTTAATAAATAATAATAATATGCATTTCATGAGTAAATTAATTACTTTTATAGCAATAACATTAATGTGCGAACTGCTTTCCGGCTGATATATGGCGAAAGTTCGAACAACTGTAACTTTACGCCGGGAGGTCGTAGAGGGACAAATAAAAGACTAAATTAAAGCACTCAATGTCTACTTTAACTAAAACTAATGGATTTATGTGACGTTATCGAGACTCGATGCAAAGGTCACTTTTTAACTAATTTTTTGTATCAATGGCCTTTTAATAAATATAAGAAAGGGAAAGAATCTGGGAAAGTTTACTACTTCAATATAAATTCTTCAAAACGCCTTTTCACTGCGTGCGGTTTACTGTAGATTTATTGAAGTAAAAGTCATTAAAACCTGCTAAGTACTATAACTTTCGACCAAATCACTGTAGAAGCACTTTAAAGTAAGTGTTTTTATAACATTTTTTTTACTTCAAAGACGCTTGTAAGACGATATACTTTTAAGCCTTTATAATGCTAAAATGTCTTTTCTAATTAACGTAAAGTGCGAGGTAATGCTTATCTTGAACGGAACTTACAAATTGAAAATCATTGTATTGAATTTAAAGTACGTAAATAAATCTTTATCTTGAATTACAGGATAAGTTTTACGACTTACCCGCGTGTTCAGAAACTTGGAGCATTCAACTATCAACATACTACATCCTCTAAAGTTCACTTAAATTTATCTGTACTTAAAATAGTTTGAGCGTCAGGGAAGTAGCTTTGTATAATAATTGCTGATCTTTCTATGTATATTCTTGTATTAATTTATTAATATTTAATAAAAAACAAATATAATGTGTAAAAGAAATAATTATTGTTCATAGTGAAATTCCATTATTTTATTTCATCTATTGTTGCATGATTGTTTGGTTCAAAACGTCAGCAACATAAAGCTTAATCACTCTTTGACGATAGGCTTGGCTTTACTTTTATTGTCCCCGCGTATTTCTCTGTGTAAACTAATTAAATTGTTAAGTTAATTTGAATAACTAAATAAATTGAATTGTGCTGAAAGCTTTGAAGGCGATAATCAACTCTTGGCAATTTTACCTGTAGAAAAATAGTTCTGAAATCATTAGATTAGTGGTTCAAATTTATGTACTCGTTTGCTTATACCATTCTATTTATTTCTCTTATAATATAATATCGATGACAAGCATTTTCTTTTTATAAAATATTTAAGAATAATTTTTCATATGTCGTTTGATAAATTCCTTATATTTTCAAATTCACGTTTTATTGAATTTTCTTTAATGAGATTTCACAGATCAAAATTAAAAACTTTACTGCAGTTAAAGAATTCTTTGCGATATTACATAATTCTTTAATCTTCCTCGTATACGTAATTGCCCAATAAAATCTTCCTTTTTATATCCTTTTTCTTCAATCTATCCCTTACTCCCTCCCAACTCTTTAATTTTCCCTTCAGACTTTTATTACACACCCACTCGCGGGCGTCTGTATCATCGACTACTGTCTCCTTTCCCGACATCTGACTCCTTGTGTATATATGTATATGTATTTGTAACGCTTTATCTGGTCTCATATATCGTAATTCAATATCATCTCATTTTTCAGTGGAACGATTTAATTCCGTGCCGCGAGTCTTTTTCCACAATAATTTCCCTGCAGCAAGCGCGCGCGCACCTGAATGGCTTTAATGGACGTCTCTCGAGCACACTAATAAAGTCTTTTCATCTCGGTTTATTTTACTTTCAATTAGAGAACGTCTTATCTCCGCTGCTCGGCGCTCCTCTCTCAGCCGCTTCGAATCTAAATTCTAAATGCACGGAGCAATTAAACTTTTATGGGCCGCCACGCGCGCGCGTTACCTCATCTCATTAAATTATTACCTTACGTAAAAAGAGCGCGCGAACTATTGTTTGTTTTTCTGAAAACCAGCGCTTTTACGGGCTTATAATTGGCGAGGGAATTCGAATTGTAGCGTGTATTAATAACCACGATTATATAGAAGAATACAACCTTGAGGTGGGTTTCGATATTTCGGTGTCTTTTTTATCAGCTGATATGATCGGATATAAAGGATAATACCGAATTAAAAGTGGAGTCGGGACATGGCGAGGTTCGCGCAAAAACGAGATTCTTAATTATGCAGTCGCGAACGACCGACGACGACAATACCTCTGTAAAAATGTTAAAAATAGCGTTCTGGTTACTCATTCTGACTCAGAAATCGATAAGCTCGATTATTTATAAATGCCTTGGAATGAAACAAAAAGTCATGCGTCAAGATAACGCTTAAAAATAAATTGCTCGGTTCGTAAAAAGAAAATTCCCTCTTTATATCGAGAGTATTTTCATTCTCCAAATATGTATACAAGCGTCACTATCACAGTGTTGTTTAATAATTAGTGTGGACAAATACCCGTTGTATTTATTTTTCTAATCTATACGTAATCGGGCTCCTAGTGTCGTTATCTGACATTTTTTTCAAATGAAATTATAATTGTATTTAGCTGTTTCTAGAATATACATATTTGAAAAAAATTACATATAATATACACGTGATTGAGAATTATAAAATAATTTCTTTTTAAAATGTTTTTTTTTATGCAAAAAAAGGAGAGATTTATATTCATTTTAAAAAGTATTTACCTGGAACTATAAATTAGAAAGCCCGCGCTGAAAATGTAATAAAAGAAATCTAAAAATAAGAATATAACGTAATTTTGTATAAAATAGAAAAGAACCCTGGTAGAAAATAAACAATATTTTGTAGTTAGTGTGTTAATGAAATGGAAGAATATCTAACAAAAATCAATATAGAACGATAACAAAATGTACCTAAAAAAGTATTACTAGCATTTAAAATATCAATTTTCTCAAATGTAAATGCAAAAATTTACTTCAAATTGGTGCGTAAATATTAAAATACTTAGCCATAAAGTCAACTAGATAATAATTTGATTCTACCAGGAAAATAACAATAAAAAATATTACAACTTGTAATTTAATAAAAATTCATTTTCTCAAAACAATACCAAAATACCAAAATCGGATTTATCAAACCGCCTTCCCTTCCCTATTCATCCCGGCATTCCCACTCGGAAACGTACTTTGTACTCTCATCTCTCTTTCTCTGTCTCTTCGCTCGAAAATTAATTACCGGGACACGTATACCGAAGTCGCGCGGATTTAATACTTCGCGCAGACGTTGCGCCGCTTGGGCGTTCTTGTTGCGTTTTCGCGGATGCGCGTGCGCTTGCCTCGGGCGAAACTTTGAAGATGAATTAGCCGCTCACGTGGTGCACAGCGCGCGCTCGCTTATAAATAATATTTCGGTTATTTCGGGATCTGGATGGGATATTTCGAGGAGTGGCGTGGAGCCTTTGTAGACGCGGAAGGCAGCATGTCTCTTTTCGAGCGAGTATATGATACGCGTGGTATGTTTGTTTGTGGTCGTGATGGGTTTGTACAATTACAGTTATGCGGTGGGTTGTTTGAATTGTTTAGGTTTGCAGTTATTGACGCGTAAATGCACATTTTATGTAAATATTACAGCATCGAATATCAAAACAATGGTCAACATAGCCACAGTTAACAAACACGTCGTTGTCTTAGATACCACCTTGATTAATCTAAAGACTAATTTTCGTCGTCATGTTTTTTCAATATTTTCACGTCGATTACCCTACAACAACATAATGATGAAAAAAGAGAGAACGCAATCTCTCGAACAAACTCATTCGATAATCACGATCTCCCAGTCCACAAAAAGATTTCAATCGCAAACACGCCGCACGCACAATCCCTTCATTCACCTCGGCCACCCTCCTTCTAAAAAAAAAGAAGAAATCCGCTCAAACATCAACCCAATCCAGCGCCCTCTTCGGCTAGAACAAACACACACCCCTCCCCGATTTCATCTCTCTCTCATCCCTCGGTGCTTAATCACCCGAACGAAAATAATCCCGTCTCTCTCCCCCTCTATAGCATAACCGATCGCACACTCGCGCGCGCCCTCGAAACGTGTAAACACTGGAAAATCACGCGAGGAGGGGGAGGAGTATAGGGTAGTAGGCAAGTGTATTTTGAGCGGCGGGCGTATTGGCCGCGGGCCACGCATCATTTTAATGATGGACGTGGGACGTCGGCTTTAATGCGGTTTTGGCAAGTGTCGGGAGAGACGTGTGGAGAAGACGTCTGTCTGTGTGTGGCTTCCTTGTCGAGATAGTATGTCTGGTTCCTGCGGGGATTGTCGAGGAAATGCCGCGCAGGTATTGGATCGAAGATTTGTGCGTCTAGGTATAATTTAGAGGCTAGTTCTGAATTCACGGTCTGAGTAGGAGGGTGTGTGTATGTCTGTGGAATATACGCTGCAGGTGGAGCTAAAAGTCTCGAAGAGAGAATTAAGACAGTGCGTTGTGGTTTTAATAGTGTCTATTTTAGGATGATTGATTGGCGTTTTCAATGTTTTCCTTCCTGACTCGATATTTGACTCGACTATTTGACGGCCCATGGTTTGTCAATTTTATCACACACTTGGGCTTCGAAACCGAACGCTGACATAATACACTCATAGTCGCCCCGAAAAAAGTCGTAAACGCTGCGTCGTGAAACTTTATCGTCTTACTCTCGATTATATATATATTCATGGAATCATTTATATACCAATACATTCGTCATAAAGATACTGTAAAATAATGGTACTGGAATGATGTAAATTTTGTAGCGCTGATGGGATAATACATACATCTAAGATTTTCATGTAATTTCACTGTTCAAGTATGGGTTTTCCCGCACGTTATATGGCACTTCTGCGGTAATATTACGAGAGGCGAAGATAAACATTTTGCATTCGAACGAATGGATATTGCATTTTGCGGACTGGGAATAACCTTGTAAATGTGTACATGGCATTCATTTACATTTCATACACTATAATTATACTGCAGGTTTTAGTATCCTTTGTAGATATTTAACGATACATTTTATACATATAAATAAAAAAAATTAAATATTCACGTCTCGTAATAAAAAGAAAAATAAGGGATTTATAGTTCACTATCCTGTTAAACAACGAACATAATCGTCCACCCCAACAGCAGCCACACTCGACGCCTGCATTCTCGCCTTATTATCCTCTATCTCAGTACCATCGTACCACACCTCCCGCAATTTTCCAAACCAAAAAAGAAAGCAACCGCTCCTCTTAACGAATGCTCGCGCAAAAAGGCAGAAAATCGCCAAAGCGGAAAGATCGTAAAAAAACGCGCACGCGATCTCTCCGTCCCGATAACAAGCTCGACACCGGGATTTTCCCTCCTTCTTATTTTTTCCTCGTTTTCTCCGGCGACTTTTGCTTTTATTGCCACGGCTGTCGGTTCATTAGGCAGCGTTCCCTTTTCCTTCCCTCTCTCTTGGAATCGGGAATTTATTTTAGATTTTCTAGCGCGGCGCGGACAAATTGCGAGAGATTAGAAGCGAGCGTCGGGGGTGACGGATTACCTTCGCGTGCGCGTATGCGTGTGGGGGCTTTATTATTATTTTTTTTTTGGGGAGGTCGCGTGTGAGTGGGTTTTGATTTTGGAGGGACGTCAGCACGGCAAGTTATTGCTTTTCACGACAGGGTAATTTATCGCTTTTTTCCCGAGCGCTTGATGAAGGGAATTTTCCATTTAATATTTTGGTTTTTTAGAGAGATGAGAATGCGGTGGATATGTACAGTTCGTTGAACTGATGTATTTTTAATTAAGGCAATCTTTTTTTCGGGAGTTTAATGACACTTGGGTAGCGATAATCTTATCACGGTTTCGAGGCGCGAAATAAACTTAAAGTCATCGCGCGCTCCCGGAATATATATATCGCGATAATCTCAGCAGGCCGTGCTTTATAAAGTTTAAGGCAAACATTCGTCCAACTTTTCGCCACTGAAATTGTTCAAACAATGTTTTAAATTTTCTCTTTATCGTACTCGTGCTTAAGACCATTGTTCAATGTTTAAAGATTAAACTTTGTTTAGTGTGTTGACACAAATACACGTAGTATATAGAAAAGTAAGTAAATCAGTTCCTTGCCGAAAACGCATGAACATATGTATCTTAGATGAGGTTATTAATTCGTATATTCTATGAAAATTTTAAATTTTTTAAAAATAGTAGCAACAATAGATTGTTTGTAGAAAAAAGAAATACTTATAAACTGATATAATACGGCCCACTATACCCATCTTTTTCTACTTAAACCTTTTGCTATACATTTCCTCTTCTCCGTCCAAAACTTCTTATTAATACTGCAGATAAAACTTCAACCAACGAAACTTCTTTAAACGTCTTAAATTTCGAAACCGCGCCATCTCTTTCTTCCCTTTACCGACAAAACCTCCACAATTCCGCGCAACAAAATCCAAGAGTCACTCGGCCGCGACAAGTCTATCCGTAAAACATCGCGGGTGCGGGACGCGCAACTCACTCGACAAAACTTTACAACGCCAAGTGTCCTCCTCCTCTTCCTCAAAAAAAGATCGCGGCCAACTTCTCCGAATGGTCGCGCAAAAACGCACACGTCTTCTTCCTCTCGCAACTTTTTCGATAAGTCTCTCTCCGTGGCCCCCTGACATCCTCTTCCCGCAGCTGAGATTAAAAATCAACGGACGACGACGCTCGATACTCTCGATCCAGCTCTCCCCCTCTCCTCGAAACTTTTAATTCCGCCGTTCCGGTAATACCACCGGCAGCGCGAACTTTCGCCCTCCTCCCTCTCCCTCTACCCTCGAATTAGCTCTTGCGAGCGAGCTATCGATTAGCCGAGAGCGCGCCGACGCTGGAAGGGAGAGTTTGGCGCGGCGCCCGAAATTCCCCGAATATATAGAACGAGACGAGACGCGCGGCAGGGATTATAAGCGGCGCGCGGCACGCGAATTAAAGCGAGAGGGGGCTGACTTTGCGAGGAGGTTGTGGAGGAGGACCGACAGCTGACGCTTCCGGTGGCACGCGATTATATGCGCGACGGGTAATGAGGAGGCTCGATTAAGTTTTTTTTTGAGGGATTTTTTCGTTTTTGGAGGGTGAACTAATGAGGTGGGGATCCGGAGGGCTGGTGCAGATGGTGCAGTTATTGAGTTGTGGAGGGGAACGGTAATATTCTTTTATGTTGGCAGTCAATAATGGTCGGTTGTTTTTTGGAAAAATGTATTGATTGATTACTTAAAACTAGTTAGAAGCGGTTTAATGAATAACGTCAACAGTTTGTTTATGTGGGCTTGTAAAAATGGATGAATTTAAGCAAGTCATAATATTGTCTCATTAAACACGGGCATGTGTCTACTTTCAGAGGCATGTGGCTGTAAAAAGGTCTAGGGTTTCTGTTGTTTTAAAAATGTGTTTAGTCATTATGTCATTCTGGGGAAAATTTCACCTTAACTACAAAACGAGTATATAATAAAGTTTTAATAATATTTGTATTCATTAACGAATCAGTGAAATTAGAATATTTAATTTTACACGCAGCATTAAATAAAGTAAAATCTTCAACATTGTAAGCTGGAATATTATTTAACTGTACCATAAATGTCACGATAATTTTTTTTAACGTATAATAAAAACAAAAATTATTCAACTATTACACCACATTAATCAAACATTGGTTCAATAGTAGGGCTGCACGATGTAGCAAGATTAATATTGATATTGAATTGTCTTGTCTCAATATTCAAGACAATAATCGATACAGTATTTATATACAGTTTTCCATACAATATCAAGATTGCGGTGTCAAGAATGTAAAGAATCTTGTCTTGTATTGAAAATAACTTGAGATTTTCTAATCGTAATAATTTATCGAAATAATTATTAGTAACTAATTAAATAAAAACCATTATTTAACTCTCACGCAAATGCGTCTTAATTAACCCAATGAAATACGGTAGTTGATGACCTCTAAATCCTCTCAGGTCGACTTACTTAGGTACGTGAGGCAACAGGTAGGGGGTGCGCCGCCTAGCGGCGGTGTGCGAACTGGACTCTAGCCGGCGGTACAAATATAGCGGGAAAAATCAAATTTCAAATTTGGCATTTATTTATGTATTTGTGCTGAAATTTTATTGTTTTTATAATAAACCTAATATATTTGTAACTTAGAAGTTTCTTAAATTTAAGAATATTCTTAACAGTAAATCATTTAAAAAGATCTGAAATCCAAATAGTCAACTCGTTTACTGTTTCGCGTCTGCGTGCCTTCCTCTTCTACGTGGACCTTGCGTGCCCTGAATATTTAGGTTCAAGACTTTTTTATATAACCGACTCAATTACTGTCCCACGTCTGCGTAACTCCAATATGATAAATAATTTCAAGACAAGTCAATAATACTTTTTACATTGACTGGAAAGAACAAGACAAGAGAGAAAATTTCAAGAATTTACAAGAGGGAGACAATAATTGTAATGACAGAAATGTTGTATTGTCTCGCTCTCGTGCAGCCCTAAATCACGCGCGATGCGTGTCAAAGTGCATTTAAAAACTCATACTCGTCACTATATACAGAACAGGAAGTTGACACTTATACGTTTCTTCGCGTCACTTGCAAATTACACCACTATGCGTATACTTCCAATTATACACACTTTTGGCAGAAATCGACACGATACTCGCCAAAATGAAAAATATCCAACTCGATAAGATAATAATCTTCATCTCACTTGAGCATCGTAAAGCGAGCTAAAATAGAAGTTTTTCGATCCGGGCACAATGATGGGGGATTTGCTTTTATTATCTCCGCGGAGATCAAACACACGCGCGCGGACGAGATGAGCTTTATCATATTTTCTATTCAAAGCGACGGCGACGATGACGTGATTCATTAGCCTCCCCGGTAGCAGCGGCGAAGATCAAAGGTTCGCGGGGACCTCTCTTTTGTTTTATTTTTTATTTTTTTCATCTCCCATTTTTTTTCTGCCTGGTGGCCGCGGAGGACGAGGTTTCACGCGAGGCCGTAAAAACGTTCGAAAATATCGCGCACTCCCGAATGTGTTTAGCGAAAATGATCGTAAAGGCCGCCGTGAGGCTAACGATCCTCGTGCTTGCTTTTTTTAAGGCTTATGCGAGCGTTCGAGATGCTTCGATGAAAGCTTCAAGCGCTGCTTTCGTGTTTCTGTTTGTTTTCTTTCTTTTTTTAAGCTGTAAACCACTTTCTTAGGTTTCGCGCGTGAGATCGTTAAATTTTTCGTCGTTTGCTTGATGCATAACGACCAAAGCGCCTTTTTATGAACTTATCAGTTATGAGTTATGGCTGGAATTTCGGATTCCTTTTATTATTCGAAGCCTTGCTTCCTACGACAGACAATAAATTTTCCCGTGTTTTTATATCGCATTCTCTATTTAATATTAGATTTAACATTCTTCACTCATAAACGCTATTTTTTACCCGATTCCAATCACCAAGAATCTCGCTTTTCCCCGAACATCCATATGAATTTATTCATTACAGAATGGAACGCATTCATCACATCTCCCTCATACAACGTATAACGCTGCAAATGTCGTTCTCGGAAACACGCTCATGCAATCGCAAATCCTCGATAAACAAACCCCCATAATGACTGATAAATAGATGCCGAGAGCGAAATCAAACACACAGCGCCGCCACGCGCGCGATTCGTCACAATCGCCCGGCGATTTTCACTCGCGCTGCCCGTATACATGCTTACAATGGATATTTGCGCGTGTGCGCGCTAGCCGGAATTTAATTAAAAAGTTAACGAACGCGTAGTCCTTTTTAATGGGCGCGCGGATTGAAAAATTTCGAAAAGTTGATTAGTCCGAGAAGCGGTATGCGTTGTCAAAGGGAAATTAATTGTCGAGTGGAAAGTGAGAGATAGAGGGACCGGTTATTAGTGTTTTAGAGGGATTGACATTTGATTAGCTCTGATTAGTAACTAAAAGCGCGCGCGGGGTACTTCTGTTCTTTGAAAATTTTATATTTTCCAAGTAAAAGTTCGTATTACGAGTGAGGTGAAAATTTAATGAGCGAAAAAGCGGTGCGAGATGCTTCATTAAAAATATAATACGAACTCATCGCAGCAATGTAATCAAATATAACATACGCGCTTGTTATGAAACTAATTAAACTCGATAACGAGGACGCGAAAAATTTTAACGCGACGAAACACCACTGAAAAAATGCCACGCGCCGTGCGTGTTTCCCAACCTCGCCGCTAAACGCGGAAAGCCCGCGGTTCGCACGGCGCTAGACTTGGCCGGCCACGATTATTGATAGCCCCCAGCTGCTCTCCCCTCCTCACTCTGTCTTGGCACGGCGCGAGTGTCGTCACGCGTTATTGTTATTTCGAGCGTTTGTCGAAGGCCTGCGCGCGTGTGGTCGAATTATAAATCCCGCTGTTCCGCGGGTCCCCCGCGCTGTGTTTTAGGAAGAGACTGTGATGGTATGGCCTTCTTGTTCCGGTAGCTGCCGCTTCTTCGGTTTCTTTATTCGCAAGTGTATGAAGCGGGAGGGAAGTTTCGTCGGGGGGTGGTATTTTCTTTTTGTTTCGAGACTCGGTGTCTTGGTGCTTTGGCGATCGGGGAATATTTATAGGTCTTAATAAGCGCGAATAAAGTTAAATGTCGTCGTTGTTTTCATTTTTTTTTTTTTTGACAATATAGTTATGGGTTGCGGAAATATAAGCAAGGATAAGGTTGACGGTGACGTTTCAAGATGAGAAGTAAAACTGTTTATCGTGTTGTTTTATCCACGTTTCACTTTTAATTGTTATTCAGTTTTTTTAGTATTCCTTTGTTTATGTTTCGAATATAGTGAAAATAATTTATCGAGTTTGGGCAACAAGGATCAGCCGTTATTTTCTTTTTGAAGCTGTGTGAAAGTCTTTCTCCGATGAAATATATTTCTATTCTCCAACGTTTTTGCATTGAAATACTCGGTAGGAAAAAGCCCATATTTCTCTATATGTGCCTCCGAATGTTAAAAAATTCAGCTTTTCCATTTCGTATATATAAAATGTACATTTTTAACGATTTGCTCTACAACAATACAATTCTACTGGAAACAATATATATGTATCCCATTCATTCCACGCGCCCTTAAACCCCCGCACGTATCTCCTTTCAGAACTTTTTACACCACCGTCCGCGCGTACGCCTTTCATCTCGCGATTTTATTCATTAACATTTTTACGCTGCCATCCGCACGAGGCGACTTTTCGTTCCGCCGAATGAAAAACGACACACACACGGATTATTTTTTCTCCGGTGAAAAGACGCGCTAAAAATACGTAAATAACCGCGAGTGTGCTGTATCGCCTTGGCGTTTTTACATTTTACAATCCGTTGTGTAAGCGTTTGTATGTATGTGTGTGAGGTTGTCGAAAGATTGGAACGAGATGAGAATTCTTCGATACGAAGGGGAGAGGTGGACAAAGCAAACGTCTATTTTCGCCCCACCGGCCGAAGTCACTAATTGAAATTTTTTATGTTTTATTACGAATATAGGCTTGTAAAATTTAATTATTGGGGTAATGAATTTCGGAGCGATGGAAATTACTCTGTAAAGGGTAGAGAAAAAGAAGAACAGTGATATGAGTTTTAACAAGTTTTATCATTAAACACATACTTATTATAGGGCAGTTGGGAGTCAAATTAAATTTTACAGATAGATTTCATTGTTTCGATTGTACGGTACATTTATAGGAGGTGAATATAGTAATACAATGAATTATTTTTGAAAATTTATGACAAGTTTCAACATATTCATGTAATAAAATATTCTACATTACGTCGGTTTAACATTGATTGAAACGTATATTAAATGCGTTAATTGAACATTTCAAAGTATTCAATTGACTATTACGAGCTTTTCAATCCACGTGTATAATATGATTTCGATGTACGTTTTAATTTAAGTTATTATATATGAGAAATATTATTTGCAATAATATAAGTCCATTTGATTTTTTTTAATGAATAAAAGTGTAATTGTACTGTACTCTAATTAATAAGTGCGTATTCATGAAGTGAAATAGAACATTCGCTAAATGTAATTGCGATCAAATTATTATTAAAAGTTTTACAGTAATGGAGAAAATACTTTTTTTTAGGATAAAAATGATGTTCCTTTTGAACTCGGCATGTATCTACTGAACCCATTAATTACATAAAATATTTGACTAATTCACACTCGCCCAAACTTTATCCAAATCCCAAAATTTTCGGGTCGCTTACTTTACCTATACACGAGATGCCCGCGTGTCGATAAACCGCTTGGGCCGTAATTTCAAGGAAAAATTAAGGCGCCGCGGCAAAGTGGCAAAGCTCCGCTAAACCTCGCGATAAGGCCGACCCCCTTTCCTCTCTTCTCCACCCGAGTTTTTTTCTTTCCCGTTTTCGGTATGTATACCTACATATATGCATGTATGTATGTATGTATACAGTGTGTACGCAAGAGGGCGAGAGAGCGGCTTAGCACACGGGTTTTACCAAGTTTTACAATTCTCGTTGTTATTTAATTAAAGTTTCGCCGGCATAAGCCGCGACGGTTCCTTCGTTCCGGACTCATGTCCGATTACGTTAATATATATATTTAGGCGCTGTGCCGTAATGGAGTTTCTCTGTTGGTTTAGTTAATTAGGAAGCGGATTCTCAAAGTTTTTATTATTGCTTTGTTGGTTTAGCCTTAGCGCTAAGCCATTTTTTGTTCTCCGCCGAGGTTAGGTCTGCGTGTGCCGTTATTTTGAAAACAAAGAGGACTAACCAACAGGAATAAAAGTTGCGAAGGAGATTTCTCATGTGATTCAAGGGTCACACAGTAATGATACGGTATGAAGCATGAGTTTATGGAACAACATAAATTCAATGATAAAGCTGTTAATCTGTGCTGAGGAAGTTGACGATGATATCGTACGTTTACTTTACTACTTATGTATTTGACGTCACAACGTTACTTCGCCCCCAATACTAAAAGAAAACATTCTTGCAATAATACATTTTTCGTCGTTGTAGGCATCATAAATTATGAGAAATCGTTCATGGTTTCAGGCCGGAAACATACGAGTAATCAAGTTCTTCGGACTCATCTAAAAAAATAACGAACACAACGAGTATACGTAAATCAGTCAGTGCATTAATAGTAATTACTATTACGCCTCGCGCATAGTCACCTGCGTTACCGACGCCCCTACAACCTAACTTTCAAAATTACTTATCAAAAACTTGAGCCTCCTCGCATCCCGCTCTTGAATTTTTGAGACTCGCTTCATCCAGTCGCGCGCGTACATTCCATAAAAAAACTTGGTTTATATCACGCGAGCTAAATTTCCGCGCAAAATAATAAAATAACTCGGCACCTAGCCCTCCTTAATCTCGAAAAAGTCTCTCTCCCTCTCAGGCCGCCCTCGCTCCCCTTTAAACTTTATTTTCGCGCCAAGCGTCGAGTTAACGGGCAATTAATTAAGCCGGGAATCGCCGCGCGATAAAACTCGGCCGTCGACTTTCTTAACCGGTAATGGCGTTCGCGTTGCAGCAGCAGCAACGGCTACGACACCTACCTAGCTCTCGCCCCCGCGGTTGGCTTTTTTTTCTCTCGCGCGCGCTGGCGACAAGGTAAATTGGGTTGTTTGCCGGAAATTCGCGGAAATCCGAGCTTCCAACCGCGCACGGCTGAAATTCAGCCTCTCGTCGGGGGTTCGATGTACGCGCGGAGGGATTTTTCGCGTTGGTCTATTTTCAGAGCCTTTGGGGTAGGTTGTTTGTCGTGTCTGCTACTGCTCTTGCGAGAGGCTTTTTTTGGGGAGCGGACACGCGAATGTTGTCGTAAAAGCGTCGCGTTTGTTGTTATTTTTCGGTTTTAAAGTGTAGGAGTAAAGTCGTTAAATATGTTTGGGGATAAAGTTATTATACGTTTGTACTCGGTTTGTTATACTTTTTTAAAATGAGTTTACGTTCTGAGCCGTATAAGCAATATTTAAAATTAAATGACGGCCGTTAAATTTATTATTTCGAGCATTGCGCGTTACGTATGCTCCGGGCTTAATTTCATTGGCTTTTTAATCTCGCGAGTAAATACAGGAAAAATAAATCGTTCCGAACTCGACATTCATTTAGATGATAAGTCTTTTTATAATTGAATGGATCGAGCTGATGAAGTTTCGAACGATATCCGGGATATGGTTTAATTAAAGTAAAACTTCAATTGTTCACATATGAATTGGCTTTTTAATAATCTATTTTTATTAAAATCATAACGTCTACTTTAATATTATTATAAAATTCAACTTTTTACCTTACTAGCAAAATTGAAACGCG
>UXGD01005024.1:0-15519 GCA_900474315.1 Torymus auratus
ATATATTCCAAAAAAATAGAATATGAAAAATTATCAAATCTATCCAGCGGTTCTCAATAATTAAAAAGTCAATGAAAAAAAAAATAACGCACGAGTTGTCACCTTTCTTAGGGGACAACCAAGTTCTCACTACACCTATTCATCTCAGCCGATGTACGACTTGTATTCTATAACATTTAATATCTCATACATATATATTACTTAATTATAATCAATAAAGTTATTTTCTTTAGCTGACATACATGCGTTCTATATGCAATCATAAAAACAAGTTTAGAATTTCTTTTTCAGCCAGTAACTTCATCAAAGTACAAATTATAACTTTTAAAACAATCTTCGTTACATAAGCTATACCCATATCCCATCAAAAAAATGAATTTGTCTAATAGATACTGAAGTACTTCGTATTAACAGACTACGATATTTATTTTAAAGCTATATATAGACTTACAACATGTAACAAAACAAATTTAAAAAAATTACCAATACATTTATAAATGTCACGGTTAACGCTCATACAATGACGTATTACATGAAACACAATGAATTCCAGCATCCCTCGAAGCATTCGCAATAACACACCTAATCATTAAAACTAGCCGCAGCGGTCACTCGCGGCTCCACCTCCAATTGTAATCTAATCATTGGCCTATATAAAGCAACCCTTTCAGCCCCCTCCTCTCCAGCCTGAACGAAACGTAGGTGTGGACGCGCAGATGGACACAGAAACGGCCACGCGCCCGCGGTATGATTAATTCGCCCGTGTGCTGCATAATAAAATAAGCGCGCGCGCGGCTAATTGAAGGTGGAAGAACCGAGAAATTCGACTCGGCGCCAAGTTTCTTTTTAATAAAGGAGGGTGTACTCTACTTATATACATGCGCGTCGAATTACCCAGCCACGCGACTCATGCTAATGGATTTGTGTGCGTATTATGTGTCTCTTTTTGTCGTACTTATGTATACATACATACAAATATAAAAAGGAAACGGTGCTTTAATGCAATAGGCAACGGGCCCCCCTGCGGCTCGATGTAATTATACGAGCGTGGGCGATGGGTAATTTCGTGTTTTTGGAATAATACGGGTACGCGGAAAGGGTTGATGTGTATAGGTATTATATGTTTGGACCGTGAAAATATATTAAGCCTTTGATGGGGGGTCGATGGTGTTTTATTTTTAATATATGCTGCTCCCCGCGACGATTGCGGAACCGTAAAAAAGGATTACGAGTGCAGGATGCGCTTATGTAATTTTGAGGTATTAATGTTTTTGACGTGTCGCTGCAATGACAGAAATACGTTGCAGAGAAATATTAATGATATGCGCGAAGCGAAAATTAATTGTAGTTTTGAGTTGGGACGATTTATCAAAACTATTTTAATGCTCTAGAATTATCGGAATGGTATTAAATTATGAACGTGTATAATTAGTCATTTGCAGGGGGGTGCAGTCAAACGGTTGGAATTTTGTTTTAATTTGTTTCAAAAATAAGCGTGAAATTAAATTTTATAAAAAGTTACATTTTAGAGCGCGTAACATGATATTATTTACAAACACATTCTACATTAGCATATTAATGGGTTTTAACAGTTTAAGTGCTGTACGACCCATATTGGGCCGTAAAAAATTTTAAACAAACTGTTTCCTTGTAAGTAGTTAAGTACGATCCACAGGGAGGTGTTTTCTTTAATTATATATATTGTCAGCACTTAAAGTGTTAAAATTGAAAATTTACCGATTTTTATCAACGAAAATTGAAAAATGGAGTACATTTATTTGGTATGTTTGGCTAATTAATTTTATGAAATGAAATAATGAGTTATTTTACGTAATAAGCTATAGGTAAAGTCCCCAATAGATATTTCTAAACCTATATATGTAGCTCTTATTTGTTATAATAGTTGCATTAGATATATTTCGAATCAAGATCGAATTAGCATCACAGTTTAGTGAAGGTGAATGATACAGGCTGTATAATACACGGGTCTTATTCTGATATCATTACAAAGTATTTTATATCCATTTATTTTTATTAAAAAATATTTGTATTTTATATAAGATATAAAAGTACTTAAACTCAACATAGTTTCTAATATAGACCACAGTTACAATTCTTAGTATGGGCTAAAGGTGTAAATTCTATATTTATTCATACTTTAACTTTTTATTGCTAAAATTATAAGATATAGCCATTTGAAGTCCCGTGTACCATATTGGTCGAACCGATCTAACTTTATTTTCATAAAACAAACTTGAATTAATGTTGTCACACTGATATCTACATTTTTCAAGTGTCTGATTTTATATCAAAATTTATTTGTCGAATCATCTTAACAAAAACCGTCTTGCAGGTCTGGTTCCAGAACCGTCGCGCCAAGTTCCGTCGCAACGAGCGCAGCTCCGCCCTGAACCGGGGCTCCTCAGCCTGCCGGGAGATGGAGGCGACCCTGCCTCTCCGTCCCATCCGCATCAACCCCAGCCACGACAGCATCACCGGCGGCGGTGGCAGTGCCAGTCCAGAATCCGCTCTACAAACCGCCCAGCTGAACCAGTACCCGTACAGCGACTACTGGCGCACGCCTCAGCATTACGCGACCGCCTCTGGCTGCCACCACGGCTTCGTCAACGGTGGCCTCAGCAACGTCAGTTTACCCTCGTATCATCATCAGTCCGAGGTGCACTCGAACCTTGAGGGCACGGCGATTAACGGATTGAACGCCCTCAGGTTGAGGTCGCACCCCTATGGGGCGGCGTACTCCGCGATGCACGCCAGTATGTGATTGAGGGGATTCATCATGGGGAGAGTTAAAGATTGGCCGTTGTGGTAGACACATGGTTGAGAACTCGCGATACCAAAGATTGGAAAAGGGAGTGGAAAAAGACGTAGTTGTGAATTTTGTATTCTAATGCTGTTGGGAGGGTAAACTACGTACGTGCAGGACAATCGAGGTGCTCTTGTTAATGCGATTGTTGTAGATTATATATTAAAAAATGAACAGAACCAAAGCCTTATGTTATATGATATTTGAAACGATTGTAATGGATTGCAAACAGGGTAATGATTGTTGTAGGGATAATGTTTACGTATTATAGTCACGTTTGAGAACCTTGGAATGAAAAATTTATTGAAAATATTATTTTTTTAACAAAACGTAATATTTTTATAAATTACCGCTATTCATTGTATTCTACTTTCTAGACTCTAGTCCGAGGTTTACAACTGATGGCTATTAACCGTTAGGTAGAATAGATCAGTAATCAAGTAACAGAGTAATACTTATTAAGTATTGTATGAGATTATTATACATTAATTAAAGTGAAATACATAGCAAACAACATTTCACTTTATAAATAAATAATAACAAATTCAATGTAAACATGCAGTTCTTATGGCAAGTTCAATAAGAATCAATGTTTACTCACAAATTAACATATATGTAGCTGTAACAAGTAATGGAGCTTGGCACACAAGTAAATCGTTAAAAAATTGAAAAATGTGATCTGAAAATCTATGTAACATTGTATGTATTTTAATGAAGTTTTCACAAATTTCTTAATAAATTATTATGAAATATTTCAGTCGTTCTTACTTTATTTCTAAATATGACTAGTGAAATTCTTAAAATATTGTTAGAAATATAGCATCTAAAAGTCTTTTTAATATATTTGAGTACTTTTAAGTTTATATTTGATTTCCTTTGCTCCATTGTTTAAGTAAAATTATCACTTAAGCACTTTAGCTCTGTCTCTAAATTAGAATTTAGTAATAACTTTCTTGTCATAATACTCAAGAGAGTAGTTTGTACACATTTTATGATAAATTTCGTAAATATTCAACGAGTAAAAATACAGAATATTCAACTATATCTTAATTACAAATTTAACAAATGCAAAATCTTTTAGAATCATGATTATCCGTCCAATGTTTTCTAATATTAATATAACCATTCCTTTACCAGAATACCTTACTTATATAATAATTATAAAGTTCATATAGCAAAACTATACAGTTGACTGAACATTTTGCACCGCGTTACTCCAATCTACTTTGGAGGGTACAAGGTAAAAAGCAGGTGCTATTTTACTGCCACATGGACATTGACACCCTGATATCCAGCTGAAAGAGCCAAGTTTGGAAGTACATTTGGGACAATGAAGTTTGCCATCAACTCTGTGCAATATGTCAGGCATCCAGGCCAATGGTTCAATAAAATAAGTCTTATTACAAGGTTCAGTACTGACTTCTTCCTTTGGCTTTTCCTTTTCCTGCTCTTTGTCCTTCTCCTTTTCTTTCTTCTCAGCTTCTGCACTTTTTTGAACAGCTTTAAGTGCATTTGGTGTTTTATCATAACGCTTAGAACTAACATGCCTCCAAATTTGTTTCTCTCTTGGCCTATGAGGCAATATATTACTTGCATTAGCAACAACTCTGCGACATTTTTTACAGCGATATACAGTTGGTTCTGGATGGGTGGTAAGAAGGGCTGGATCTGGTTTGATAAGGTCGATATAGTTCTGAGGTAGAATCCTAGCTTTCCTAACTTTATCTGCAGCAATTTGCAGTCTATACATTTTAAATGGAATATTTGAACAGTCAACTGTAAAGCCCATATCTTCATACAACTGCAGTTGAGCCAAAAAACCTGTATTTGGCCCAACGAAACGGCGTTTTTCCTTCACAGCCTCAAAAGCTTTAGCAAAAGGTAAATTGTACTTTTTCATAATATAAGCTATAACAAGAGTAGCTGACCGTGATACACCAAAATAACAGTGTACCAGTATTTTACCATTAGATGTCAGAGCATTATCAATAAATTGATTGGAGTCTTCAAATGACGTCAATAAATCTTCTCTTGGCATGTCTGTCATTTGCATATATTTCAACTTTATATCTGGAAGAGCATCTTGTATTTTCCTTGGTAAAGGACACGAGTCGACTGTTAGAATATGGGTCATTTTTTTCTGTTTCAGCCATTCTACATCTGTAGCAGCTGTTAAGTTTCCCAAAAACAAGTTTGGTTCCACTTCATCAGCGCTCGAAGGACCAGCATCAAAATCCTCCCTTGTTAATGCGTCATCTTTACGATTAGCCATGTTTGCCAGCTCTACAACATTTTATTACAATTGTTAATTTACTCAATTACTACAAACATAAACCAATTCAGACTACTGTCTTTATACTAACCTTTAACAATTTTGTATCTGTTAAAAATGTTGTAACATTATTTTTCATCCATTTTTCATGTGATATAGGCATTGAGCGTACCAATGTAAACATCCGAAACAGCTCCGTTATGAATTAAACTAGAAGAATCACTATACCTGAAAATAACAAATCAATATAAGCAACAATACTAATAATGTCATCTGATTTAAAAAAAAAAAAAAAAAAAAAAAAAAATTATATGTTTATCAACAAAACAAAACAAAAACACAAAATAACCTCTCAACACTCCAAAACATATCCTATGCAAAACATATATTCCGTAACCAGAATGCAACGCAAATTATTACACAACTCACCGATAAATCCTCTAATAATGTCATCCTTCTCGAGCTTCAAGACAAAAAAATCCTTCGATCTAACGAATTTTATGCAAAACACTCCCACACGAGCTATATATACCCCGTCGAGTTAAATCAAAATATATAATATAGCGGGAGAGTGCAGCGTGCGGGAAATCTAAGTAGCGGGACGACAGCCAGTATTGATCCCGCGCGCGCTCTCGCACCGGCGGCGGAATAAAAGAACCTAGACGTTTTGAATTCGGTATGTGATGCGCGCGCGCGAGTGTGCATGTATGCATACAGTGTCATGGTAGGACGTGAAAACTGAAGTTGCGGGCGCTCATGGAAAAGCCGGAAAAACGCGAACTGGAACGGGCGATGATGACACTGTATATGATGAGCGATCTGAGCGCGCATACTCATACTGGAAAGTGGAAAACTCGACGGGTGATGAGTTTTCCGCGTGGGTTTGTTCCCGTTTGTTGGTATGGTAGGTATGCGTGGATACCGATAAGTTGCGTTACCGACAGTTGCTGCGTTACTTTTAAATTTTAATTTTTGTTATTTAAAAAAAATTATCATATCATCCTATCAGAAAGAAGTAGTTATAAAGATCGGTGTAATAATGACAAATTTAAATTATAAATTACCTATTTGGTTAAATTGTTATGAAATATTTTTGCGCTGTCTGTATACGAATTGTATCATTTATGTATGTACAATTGTACATACCTACAACTCAACAGATCATTTCTCTAAAGTGAAAACAACAGTCTGAGTTTAGTGTATTGCAGTTTCATTCAAGTATAGCAGTTTCAATAATCTGAACTCTGATTCATCATGCATGAATGAGACATATATATAAACGCGTGAACTGCTATACATAATCGATTGGCGCGACTTTTAAATCAGCAATACATATATCGATGATCCGAACAATAACAACAACAATATTTGAAAAAATCGCTAGCAGCACCAGAGCCCCCGCCCCCCATGTGACTTGGCAATCCCATGACAACGGCACGGTAGCGTCAAAATGGTGACAGCCTTCGATAAAGTGCTATTATCTATTATGCATTCTTTATACCTCTATCACACATATGCATTCACCGCGCACGACGGCGAGCAAGGACTGTCTCTTTCTCCCTCTCCTCGGCATCTCCAGTGACCTGAATAATAGTCGCGCACATGTGTGTGTAGAGATACATACACTTATATATCTATATTTCTCGTCCGCGCGTGCGGCGTGTGCCGTGTGGGGATGCATTTTCGTAAGATACACATCATGGGTCCGCCGCAGTGCGCTCGAAATATCAGTCTAAAAATAGTCGCTGCCCGATGATAATGGAGTAAGTTGTCTATTGTTTTCTCATTGTTTATCTTTTTGTGTTTGTGAAAAGTACTTTCGCGCTTGAGTATGTATAACTTTGTAATGCAAAATTATAACAATTTTTGTCTGCCTCAACAGATCTAGAAAAACATGTTTGGCTAGTTTTCCCAGGTGCTCCTTTCACATATGCTCACGTGCTGCAGTTGCTTGATGTGGTATTTGAATGTGGGGCAGGCTCTGCGTGGGCAGTCAGTCCCATTACATCATGGTGCAGTAAATGGTGATAAGAGAGAAATCATGTACAGTGATCACGTATTACATATGGGAGGAACTAAGAGACTGAGTTTTGCATTCGAGATAACTGTATCAAAATAACTCACAATATTTTTTGTACTGCCTATGAGCGACTCCATCGTAGAATAGTTTTAATCTACTTCAAGCAATCAAAGTGAGTATGATAACTGCGGGTTAAGTTAGGTCTTTCAATTCAGATTATATTTTGACAGTAGCCACTTGTGTACATCCTGTTATCAGTTTATTGTTACCAGTTAAATATTGTAGTTATCAGTCATTTGGAGGATGGTAAAATTATAAAATAACCTTTAGATGTTTTATAAATTTAAATATATATTTTTAATAGTTTTGTTGAATAGAAAAAAGATTGGTATTTTATAACAGACTTTACAAATAAAATTGTCTTATATCAATTAATTTGTTTACAGATGCATATGAGTTTTTGGTTTGGTACTAAACTAAATGATTTTTTATTTTATGGATATAATATAACAACTACATGGGGTTTTATATCAACATGTTTGGGCCTATCAGCCCTAGCTGTAATATATGAAATTATGAAAGTGTTTCAAATCAGATTACACGAAAAAGCCAAAGAACATAACCAAGTGTCAAATCCAGTACAAAATACGGATAGTTCATCATTAATATCCAGAGCATCTGAAAGATCAGGTGCAGTTGTTAATTCTTCTAAATGGTATCTATTATACTTTGCTTTATAATTTTTATTTTAATGCAATGCAATCATTTTTAACTACAATTTTTTTTCAGTTGCATGTGGACAAGATGGTTTATAGAAGTTTTTCACTGGTCAATTCATGTTACCTTAGGATACTTCCTTATGCTAGCTGTAATGACATTCAATGGTTACGTTAGTACAGCTCTTATTATGGGCAGTGGCATAGGTTACTATGTTTTTGGTCCTATCTTAATTGAATCAAATTTGAAAAAACTTCAAAGTCGCCGCAAACAGATTGAGTGCAATGCAGAATGTGCAGGTAAATACAAGTAATTTCAATAGCAATTTGATATTCACAATAATTTAACAATGTTGTATTTGTAATATAATAACATTTTTTCAGATGCAGTAGTAGATGCTGACAGAAGGCACTCTGCATCATCTGAAGATTCAGAACATTTACAAATAGAAGTAAATGTAGATATTGAAGGCGGAACTTAAAACCTACTCCTTCAGGTAAAAATTCAAGAGGCTTGTGATATTTTTAGAATTATGTATACAAAAATGGCAATTTAAAAGAATATGACAATATTACAAGATTTTTATTTCTTGTTGAAAGTTTGTACAATATAAATGCTATATCAAATGTTAAAAAATTTTATACGTATAGAGATACTGATAGAAATAAAAAATATTTTATGATGTATAGTCATTTTTAACAAAAAAGAAACTATATTATTTTAAAATTAAAAGAACTACAAATTAGTCAAAATCATTAATGAGTAGAGCTTCAATATTTTCCATTATATCAAAATTTTCCATTATATCAATATTTTCCATTATATCAAAATTTTCCATTATATCAATATTTTCCATTATATTAAAATTTTCCATTATATCTACTATTGCATTATCAGTTTCTTCTGATTCATTAACGCCTTGATATAGAAGTCCTTGACAGGGTCCATTTTTGGTACTTTTAAAGTGATCATATGGATCTTCAGATATTATTTTTGAATTGCATATCCAACAAAAATTAGTATGACAGTGTGCACAGTCCAAGAGATTACAACCAGAAATTTTGGCTGTCATTGTTTTACAAGTGGGGCATGCCTTTGTATTTTGCTAAAAGAAAAAATAACAATTATTTAAAAATAGGTATATATGTTTTGGCAGACTACGATTAATGAATAACTACAACCTCAAGGTAGTTGTTTGTCAATTCTTTTTCAACAATCTGTTGTATTTGTTTTTTTCCATATTTCTTTTCTAATATTTTTTTAGTCATCTTATTACCGTGTTCATATTCTTCAATTAATTTTAATTTTTCACTAGAACTCATATCACAGGGAACAACACCATGATATACCTACAAAATCAAATTCATTGTCATTTTATAAAAAATACAGATAGACTAATTTTTTTTATTACCTTAAAACAATAAGTACAAAAATGATATTCACATTCAGGACAAGAAGCTAAGCTTCCGTCATCTTTTATTATTGCTAGTGAATTACATATTTTTCTAGGACAGTAGACAACTTCTTTACTATTTAAGAGTCTTAATTCAGTTAGATATTTTATATATTTTTCAAATAAATCTGAAGGACAAACTCCTTCTATTTGATTGTAATTTAAATATATTTTACAACCAAATGCAGGGCATTTTATATTACTCACACTGCGCTGATCAATCATTGTTTTTAAGAATTGTGTAACACAATCTTTGCAAAAAATGTGGTTGCAAAGATTAACTTTAATGCACATTTTTCCATAATATGCCAAAAAACAAATTCCACATTCATGAATATTATTTTCAAATTCTGTTAAATTTTCATATTCATCATAATCTAATAATCTTTCAACTGGATTAAGATAAAGACCTCCATAAACTATTCTATCATCAGCCCATCTGAGAACTTCTAATAAATATTTGTCAGTAGGATTTTTAAACAATTCGAAAAAATATGATACATCTAAAACGTCTGTTAAATTCAAATAATTTAAGAGTTCGTTTTTCAAAAACTCAGTCCAAATGAAAAGAATTTCATTATATTTATTTTCTTCCAAAAGTTCATCTAATTTTTGACAAGCTAAAGAAACTTCCCATGGAGGTAGCCAGTTGATTGCTAAAAAATACTGAGGAGCACTTTCTGATGGATAATTTTTTGGAAGTCTAACGTAAAGACGCACATGTGGCAAATGTTTAATGTATAATTTCTTTGTCATATCATTAAAATATGTGTTAGTCTCAATTAATAATTTATCTGTGATAAAACAGCAAGATATTGAAAACAAACATTCAATATTTGCTTTTTTTTTATATCTAAATTCACTTGCATCATAAATATTTTGTAATGCAAATAACTCATCTTCTTGTCTTTCTTGATCTGATAACTAAAAAAATAATAATAAATAAAAATATTGAAAATATTTATCATAGCTTTATAAGTTTATTTAAATAAATAATAATTATTTACAAAGTCATGATCCTGAAAAATAGGATTATTTACCATTTTGTCAAACAAAAGTTTCTTCGTTATCAATAGGTACTCAGTATACACTACCTATATATACTTATAAGAACTATAACTTCCGAATTTTTTTTTTACATTAAAAAGATGACAGATATCCTTTGAAATTATTATCAAATCATACAGGAGTATAATTGGTTCACTAATTTTATTACGTTCACAAAAAATTTTCGAATAATTATTTACATATAATATGTAACGTTATACTTAACGAGTCAAATGTAGGACGAGTCAAAGTACAATAGTTGCAATAAGTATCACAGGAAAAGAAACTCCGATATAGGTATGTCGCGCTGTCACGTGGTTTCGCGTCAAAACAAACCCCCGTCCTCACACAGGTGTAGTTTTCGCACTTCGGAGAACTCCAAACCGACTCTTCATATCTATATCATTAACTAACCATGTTACTTATATTGCATAATAATAATGAGTGAAACAAATACCTATTTTATTACTTTTTGAATAGATTTGGAATGAGCAATCGTATAGGAACAATCACATATAAGTACTCAAATATCACAGAAAAACTCAAATTTAATGCTCTCTTTACACGTATATTTAAAACAAATAACATGTACTTATATTGATTAAAATTAATAACACAGGTCCACAAAAATATAAAAGTGCGGTATTCGCCAGACTAAACCACCATGTCTCTGTATATCTTGACCCCCTATAAACACTATTCCATTATTCCAATGTCATATTTGGTCCACCACATCGTAATTTGATATATCTACCTACTATAGGGTATATTTTTTAAATATTATTTTTAAAATATCTTTAAAAAAAAAATGAAAAAAATTTTGCTATTAATTTTTTCTACAAAATATTTAGGATGACTGTACCAGTCAATGACCATTTAAGACTAATGAATGACCAGGTCACGTGATGTTTCAATTGCTTCAATAAAATATTTTCAAAATATAACTGAAAATCTACATTTTTGAGCTTTTCAGACAGAGTACTGTTTGGTATCATTCATGAGGCCGTGTCTGCATTATGCGAGAAGCGCATCCGATCAGTGTGTAACTGCAGCCAATCACAACTTGACTCGAGCAGAAGGAAAGAGTGTCTACCGCTCGAGTCACTTGCGAGTCGCGGCATGCATTGCAATTGGTACCTCTCTCGCCTTCAGGGCTTCAGCTCGGGTGCCAATTGCCGCGTACTCAGGTACTCTGAATTAGCCTTCTCTTTTACTCCCTATAAGTGTATGATCTACTATTACGTGTTTAGCTTCTCAGGAATTGAATAAAAAAAATTGTTCACTAGGAAACAATTTCATTTTAATATCTTATATGCAACACTGGATTTAAAATTTTTGTGTAAAATCAAATCCTATTTTGTCGATTTTATTACTATGGTTTTTACAAATATTATTTATAGGAATAAATGTTTAATATAAAAAAATCTGTTTAAATTAGTTTTAGCAGAAGCATGATGGTTAGATAGATTTACTAAACATTAATTTTCGATACATTACCCACGTGAAAATAATATGAGTCAATGATCTCATTTATTATTTTCACGTGAGTAACCTTATAAATCAGTACACAACAGTAAATATATTAAAATTACAATTTTGGTATGATATTTCTTTTTAAAATCACTAACTCGGTAGTATTTATATTATTTTTTGCTAATTTAATAAAGAATATTAACTATACACTGGTTAGTAACATAACTCAGCTAAGCGTAGGTCGGATTATTACCCAGTTTCAGCCTAGCAATTTTGTTGTTTAGCTAGTAAATTCACACACAGATTATATGATTTACGTATACTTATAATGGACATTAAATTTAATATCCTGTATGGAAAAAAAGAAATATATGAAACCGTATACTTACAATCGTACAAAACTGTTTAAAAACGTATAAAACCGAATCTAAACATTGGTTTTTGGACAACTTTATACGTTTTAATACATTTTTTATATGTGCAAATCTACCGAAATCTGCGACAAAACCCGAAATGTGGTTTTGAAAAAATTTTTTCGAGCACACCTACCAGACCTGGTTTTTCTCGTTGTTTGTACTATATATAGGAGAAATTCGTGGTTGAACAGGATCCATCGAATGGTATACTTTTTTTAGAACTTCTTACTTTTTAAGAAAATGTCAAAAAAAGCCCTTCTCTTCAAAGCTCAGCCATTTAGCCCATAAAAGATCTAATCAACGTTTCAAAAAAGAAATTAAAACTAGAAAGAGCTTTAATTCCTTTTTTAAAAATTAAAAAATCTTGATTCCTTCAAAAGTTACAAGGGTTTCAAGTTGAACGTCGAAAAGGCATAAAGAAGCTCGGCGCTGCCGAATCCAGCGATTTTTGCCTTTTCAACGTTCAACTTCAAACCCTTATAGCTTTTGAAGGAATCAACATTTTTTAACTTTTAACAAAGGAATTAAAGCTCTTTTTTCTAGTTTTAATTTCTTTTTTGAAACGTTGATTAGATCTTTTATGGGCTAAATGGCTGAGGTTTGAAGAGAAGGGCTTTTTTTGACATTTTCTTAAAAAGTAAGAAGTTCTAAAAAAAGTATACCATTTGATGGACGATGTTCAACCACGAATTTCTCTTATATATACTACAAACAACGAGAAAAACCAGGTCTGGTAGGTGTGCGCGAATAGTATATTACGATAATACTAGTGCGGTAAGTGGCACTTTCCGGTACGGCGCTAACGCCGTGCTAGAAAGTGTCTCTTAAGGCTTCGCTCGGGTGTAAACATCACACAGGACGAAACTCTACTTTCCCGCACTCGTATCATGTACTACCTACGCACTTATTTCATTAAAATTTCAAAAAATAATTTTTTTTTCTTAATTATAATTTTACCTAACATGCTATTTAAATTATATAGGTAATAAAAAATGATTGAATAACGAAAGTAGGTAGGTTTGATATCAAGAATTATCCTTTAATAAGATAACATTGCACTGACCTACATAACATCGTAGCAATACTTTACATCTATGCGTAGATTAAATTACCGTCGAAGATAAATTTCCGCAATTACTTTAAATAATTTGGTACAACTTTGATTAATTATCGTGAAAAATAAAAACAAACTATTTTGCTATCGATTTTGATATCACTTTGTTAAGTATAGTAGTTTTACAATTAATAAGTTAATGTATCTTAAATCTATCAATAAATAATAATAAATTAACGGAAATGTCGATTGAAAAAAAAAAAAAAAAAAAAAACGCGATATATAATAAAGTGAAGAATCTGACACTACGTAGAATCATCACATTTACTGCTACAGTTGTCTTTCTTTTCGAACATCATGTCACTTCTGTCTAAAAAGTCCTCGAGTTCAGCATCTGTATATACTGTAATAAAAATGGAATTAGTTTTACCTTTAAATTTAAAAATTCAAAATTTAATTGATGTTGTACCTTCACTCTTTGAGTCAACAACTTTGAACAAATTTTCTTCTAAAAGTGTTTTTAATTTTAGTAGGCCTTCTTCTGAATTAATCATCTCACTTTCTTTTGATATAACAGCCTTTTCCAAAAATCGCTTAGCATTTGCATGTTTAATCATTACTTCATCAATAGTGCCTTTAGTACAAAGCCTATACACAACAACTGGTTTTGTTTGTCCTATTCTATGACAACGTGCCATGGCTTGGAGATCATTTTGGGGGTTCTAAAGCAATTTTTAAAATTTTTATAAAATATCAATTGAAATTTCATTTATGAAAAAATAAAGAAACTATGTATTTAATTGCTGTAAAAACATACCCAATCACTATCATAAATAATGACAGTATCTGCTGCTGCAAGATTTAGACCAACAGCTCCAGCTTTTGTAGTCAGTAAAAATAAGAAAACTTCTGGGTTTGTTTGGAATTGATTAATAGCCTCTTTTCTCTGATCAAATTGGATACCCCCATCTAATCTTACATATAAGTAGTCTCTTCTTAAAGATAAATAATCTTCTATAATATCCAAAACCATTGTCATTCCAGAAAATAAAAGAATTTTATGACCTTTCGCTTTCAATTTTTTAAGCATTGCATCAAGTACTAGTAATTTACCAGCAGCTTTAATAATATTATCATCTGTTCTAGCATAGACATCTAAAGGGTAATGAATAATATAGGGATGATTTACTACATGTCGGTACATCATAACTAAAATAAAATTCATAAATTAATATTCTTCAATGAACTATCACATTGTTAAAAAAAAACGTATATTATACTCACTTGTATTTTGCATTTTTACTCTTATTAAGTAATGTGAATTTTCTTGAGTCACCTCGGTAAAGTTTTTCCATTCTACAATATCTTTGAGTTTTGCCTCGAGTGTTACAGAAGTATACGTTGACTTATCTATACCAAAGTAATCAGTAGAGAACTTATCAAAATTCACGTTGTCTCTGCATTTTCTTCTTGGTCTTACACCATTAACATCAACAATAAGTGATTCTTCTTTTACTTTGTTAAGTTTACTCATATCTTTATTTAAGATAGCAGAATATAAATCATACTGTATTTTTGTCATTGGTGCATATATCATTACTTCTTTCATCGGCGGAACTTCAGGACATACATCTTCTTTTAGACGACGTAACATAAAAGGTTGCAGAATTTCTCTTAAAACTCCCAAGACATGCTTTTCTTTCTCCTGCTGATAGAACTTTTTTCTTCCCTCTTCATTTTGAACAGCACCAGCATCAAACCAGGATTCAAATACTTTCAAATCGTTAAATATATCTGGCAAAAGAAAATGTAACAAAGACCACAACTCTGACAAATTATTCTGTAAGGGTGTACCAGTTAATAATAAACGATTGTATGAATTCCAAGATTCAATAATCCTGCAAAAAATAAATATCTTAGTAAAACTAGTTTTATAATAAAATTTATATAAAATAGCTTTACCTAAATAGTTGGCAATTAAAATTTTTAATTCGTTGAGCTTCATCTATAACAATGAATCTCCATTTAAATTTACCCAAGAATTTGTTGTCATGTATTGGTACTTCATAAGTCATAAGCACAATAGGAAGTGTGCTAAACTTCCCCGAAAAGTGTACTTTTTTTGACACATCCTTTCTAATTTCTAGTCTCTTTACGGCACTTCCATAATACACAACAACAGGAAGTTCAGGAGCAAATCGTTCAAATTCTGATATCCAATTTGGAAGTGTAGAAAGTGGTAC